>CAUDMG010003442.1:357500-655000 GCA_958450375.1 Homarus gammarus
ACTCATTTTCCACCCGATTTGTGAACCAGTTTCTTCCTATCTCCCTCCTAAACCTAAACTTATCTAACAAAAATCCGTTGCTACAAGTCCTATCCTGTTCGGATATTATAAGTACTTTATCTTTATCTCCTTTATTGATTCCTTTCACCCACTTAAATACTTCTCTCATATCTCTCCGCACTCTTCTTCTTCTTACGGAATACAAGTTTAGTTTCTTTAATCTATCTTGATCGGGAAGGTTTCTAAGTCCCGGAATCATTTTCGTCATTCTTGGCTGCACTGACTCAAGTGAATTGATATCCATTCTGGATTAAGGGCACCAGAACTGAACAGCATAATCGAGGTGTGGCCTGACTAGCACAAGATATAATTGCAATAAGATGTCAGCACTCGTATTACTTACACTTCTGGATATAAATTCTAAAACTCGCTTTGCCTTAATTCGAACATTAACACACTGTTTTCTTGGCCGAAGGTCCGGGCTTACGAGCACCCCTAGGTCTCTTTCGCAATTCGACTTCTCTAGTTTGATGTTGTTAAGGCTGTGAACATTGACAGTAATTGCTCTTCCAATATTAAGTACGCTGCACTTGCTGGTGTTGAATTTCATTTGACATTTTCTGAAGTGCATTTGCATCCTGCCCTGAATTAACCTGCTGCCCTATTTTGGTGTCATCTGCAAACTTGCTATGTCACTACTGATCCCAGTATCTAGATCGTTTATATTGATTATGAACCATTGTGTGCCCAGTACTGACCTGTAGGACACCCCACTAGTTACACAGCCCCACTCAGATTTAAAACCATCTACGCTCACCCTCTGTGTTCTATCGGTGAGCCATGATTTTATCCAATTTATAACTTTCCCCTCGATACCATGAGCCTTTACTTTTCTCAGATGAGTCTGATGCGGTACTCTGTCAAATGCTTTATTAAAGTCTAAATAGATAACATCATAATTTTTTCATTACCTACTACCTCACAGACTTTCCTAAAAAACGTCAGCAGATTTGTTAGACAAGATTTTCCCTTTGTAAATCCATGTTGAGAGTCGTAGATTAATATGTTTTTCTCTAAATACGATCAGACGCTATTTGTTATAATTGATTCAAGAAATTTCCTCACTACTTACGTTAAACTAATCGGCCGGTAATTAGACGCTAATGCTGTCTCCCTTTTGAATATGGGTACTACATTTGTCTGTCTCCACAAGTCTGGCACAACTCCTGTGCCTAATGATTTTGTAAATAAATTTACAAAGGGTCCATTAATCTGTTCTTCACACTCATACAAAACTCAAGGGGAAATTTAATTCAGTCCTGGAGATTTTGTCTTCTTTAATTTATTTATCTTCTTAAGAATATCCTCTTTTCTGATAGTGATATCCTTTAGTTTCTCTTTTTCATTTCCCTTAAATATCAGTTCCATCTCAGGAATTTCCTCGTGAATATTTTCTGTGAAAACTGATAATAAGTAGCTGTTTAATGCTTTGCTTATTTCTTCACTATCATCGATAACTGCCCTTCTGTCTGACTTTAAAGGCCCCACTTTGTCCTTGACCTTTGTCCTGTATACATGGAAAAATCCCTTGGGATTCGCCTTGGATTCTCTTGCTATCCTGATTTCGTAGTCCCTCTTTGCCTTCCGTACATTTTTCTTAACATTTCTATATAGTTCATTATACTTATCTCTGAGATGCTCCTCCCCTCCCTTTAATTTCAATTAAATTCCTTTCTTTATTTCTGTGTCATGTTTAAGTTTTTTGGTCATCCACCTTGGCTCATTTCTTATTTAACCTAATTTTTCTGTATGGAATATTTTGTTCCTGTGCCTTACATAGTATACTAGTGAATCCAGTATAGGAAATGAGTAGGCCAGCAAAATATAACAACATTTACATTATGGGGGATTTCAACTTCAGAAATATTGACTGGGACAACATTGTAGGTGACTATGAATCTGAAGACTTCCTAGACGCAGTACAGGAAAATTTTTTGAAAAGACTAATTACAGAACCTACTAGAGGTGACAATGTATTAGACCTAGTATTAACAAATAAAGAAAATATTATCAGAGATAACACAGAAGGGGAAGAACAGTGATCACAGTGATCACAGAGAAATCAGATTCACCCTAATTTGGGAAACAAAAAACAATGACAATATGGTCAGAGTCCCAAACTTTCGGTTGGCAGATTATCAGGGATTAAGAAGGTACCTAGGTGAGGCCACCTGGGAACAGTCCCGTCAGTCCCCAGTAGGAAGGGGTGAGGTCATAGATGACACAACAATTGATCATGACTATAGTATATTCACTAGTATACTACATAAAGCACAAGAGCAAAATATACCATACAGAAAAATTAGGGCAAATAAGAATGAGCCATGGTGGATGACCAGAAAACTTAAACATGACATAGGAATAAAGAAAGGAATTTATAAGAAATTAAAGGGAGGGGAGGAGCAGCTCAGAAATAGGTATAATGAACTATCTAGGAATTTTAAGAAAAATGTAAGGAAAGCAAATAGAGACTATGAAGTCAAAATAGCAAGAGAATTCAAGGCGAATCCAGTTATATAGAACAAAAGTCAAGGAAAAAGTTGGGCCTTTGAAGTCAGGGAGGGGAGAAGTGATAAATGGCAGTGAAGAAATAAGCAAAGCATTGAACAACTACTTCTTATCAGTTTTCAAAGAAGAAATTCGCGAGGAAATTCCAGAGGTGGAACTGTTATTTAGGGGAAAGGAAGAAGAGAAATTAAAGAATATCACTATTAGAAAAGAGGATGTTCTTAAGAGGATAAATAAACTAAAGAAGACAAAATCCCCTGGGCCGGATGAAATTTTCCCTCGAGTCTTGAAAGAGTGTAGGGAACAGATTAACGGACCCCTTGTAAATTTATTTACAAAATCATTAGACACCGGAGTTGTGCCAGACTTGTGGAAACAGGCAAATGTAGTACCCATATTCAAAAAGGGAGACAGAGCATCAGCGTCAAATTAACGGCCGATCAGTTTGACGTCAGTAGAGGGGAAATTTCTTGAATCAATTATAGCCGATAGCATCCGATCGCAGCTAGAGAAAAGCAAATTAATCTACAACTCGCAACATGGGTTTACAAAGGGAAAATCTTGTCTAACAAATCTGCTGACGTTTTTTAGGAAAGTCTTCGAGGTAGTAGATAATGACGAAAATTACGATGTTATTTACTTAGACTTTAGCAACGCATTTGACAGAGTAACCCATCAGACGCTTCTCAGAAAAATTAAGGCTCATGGTATCGAAGGGAAAGTTTTAAATTGGATAAAATCATGGCTCACCGGTAGAACGCAGAGGGTCAGCGTAGATGGTGTTAAATCTGAGTGCGGCCGTGTAACCAGTGGGGTTCCCCAGGGGTCAGTATTAGTCCCACTCTTGTTCATAATCTACATAAACGATCTAGATACTGGGATCAGCAGTGACATAAGCAAGTTTACGAATGACACCAAAATAGGGCGGCAGATTAATTCAGGGCAGGATGCAAATGCAATACAGGAGGATCTAAATAAACTGCAGGGGTGGTCTGAAAAATGGCAAATGAAATTCAATATCAGCAAGTGCACCGTACTTATTAGTGGAAGAACAAATAATGACAATGTATATAGCCTTAACAACATCAACCTAGATAAGTTGACTTGTGAAAGAGACCTAGGGGTACTTGTAAGCCCGGACCTACGGCCTAGAAAGCAGTGCGTTAATGTTCGAAATAAGGCAAACTGAGTATTGGGTTTTATATCTAGAAGTGTAAGTAACAAGAGTGCAGAGGTCTTATTGCAACTATATCTTACTCTAGTCAGGCCGCACCTAGATTATGCGTTTCAGTTCTGGTGCCCTTATTATAGAATGGATATCAATTCACTAGAGTCGGTGCAGCGAAGAATGACGAAAATGATTCCGGGACTTAGAAACCTTCCATAACAGGATAAGTGAAAGAAACTTAACTTGCATTCCCTAGAAAGACGAAGAGTGCGGGGAGATATGATAGAAGTTTTCAAGTGGGTGAAAGGAATCAATAAAGGGGATATAGATAAAGTTCTTATAATATCCGGGCAGGATAGGACTTGTAGCAACGGATTTAAGTTGGATAAGTTTAGGTTTAGGAGGGAAATAGGAAGGAACTGGTTCACAAATAGGGTGGTGGACGAGTGGAACAAGCTTAGCAACTTTGTAGTAAGTGCTGGAACGCTGGAAAATTTCAAAAGGAGGCTAGATAGATTCATGGATGATTGAGAGTGGTAGTAACTCTCGACAAGTGCTGCCATGCGCAGGCCAACGGGCCTATTGCAGACCCCTTATTTTCTTATGTTCTTATGTTTTTATGTTTTTTAACCGGGAACTGAAGTCCCGGTTAAAGAATTAAGGAATTCTGCAGGGTACTGGACTGCTTGGTCCTGGTCGATTACTGTATCAACAGATTTGAATGAGGTCTCACTTCCTGGAAGCTGTCTGAGTACATTAGAGGCATGTTGATTTCAGCCACTGTTTCATTCTTTGGTGCCAGAATTGCGCGTTCACGCAGCCACTTGTGATCCTTGTAGTGGTGGATAATGTTTGGGTAGATCATTTTAGTGAGCTCAGTTGTGAATTTTACAACATTTCCACACCCTTGGGAATGATTATTTGTTCTTCTGAATCAACAGGGAAAGTTCCATTCCCAATCTGTAGTAGAAGGTTTGCAAACCGTCCAGCATCCTGATCTCCTTATAGATGTACTCTCATGTTTGTGGATAGGGTGAGTGTCTGAACACTTCTCCGGATGGCTCATTCGCTAGTCCACGGTTGGACGCCACCCTCCGGGAGGCTCCACATTGTCTCACTGTTCAGTCCCCAAAACTTCTTCTTCCATCAATAGTTCATTAAGGGTGTATGTAAGTTCCATCATGTTTTTCACTACAACGGTACAGCAAAGTATATTTTTTATCATTAAACTGTTATTATTTTATTGTCTAATCATCACTACATATAACACCACCCATCATCACTACAGTACATATAACATCATCTATCATCACTACATATAACACCATCCATCATATAACACGATCCATCATCACTACATATAACACCACCCATAATCACTACATATAACACCATCCATCATCACTACTTATAACGCCTTCCATTATCACTACATATATTGGAAGCATAATGTGATGTCTAATGGTAGACCCTGCTGCCATATGGCATCACGAAAATTGTGACCAAGTCCCAGGTTGCTAATCTGACTTTCTCCTTCATTTACATGCAATTGCAGGGTCTCAATTGTTTCTCTTACCATTGACAAGACAACATACAATATCGTTTCTCACTTTTGATCTTTTTTTCATTTTTGTATTTATAGTTCTTTATTATAATAAATTATTATTATTATTACAGTTACTGTATTATTATCATTATTTTATTTTTGTTTATTTTATCATAAATTTTTTTTATTATGAATTATTATGACTATTATTTATTATTATTATTATTATTATTATTATTATTAATAATATTAATATTAATATTAATATGAATATGAATATGAATATTAATATTAATATTAATATTAATATTAATATTAATATTAATAATAATAATCAAAATAATAATAATAATAATAATAATATTAATATTAATATTAATATTAATATTAATATTAATATTAATATTAATATTAATATTAATATTAATATTAATATTAATATTATTATTATTATTATTATTATTATTATTATTATTATTATTATTATTACTATTATTATTATTATTATTATTATTTTTATTATTATTATTATTATTATTATTATTATTACATTTTCGCCCCCCCAGGCCCCAATGTGGGTCAGTGACCTGTGCCCGGGTGGGCTAATCCCCGTAAAAAAGAAAAAAAAATACCACAACACATCATTACTACATATAACAACATCCATCATCACTACATATAACATCATCCATCATCACTAAATATAACACCATCAATCATCACTACATATAACAACATCCATCATCACTACACTACAAATAACACCACCCATCATCACTACATATAACACCATCCCTCATCACTACATATAACACCATCCATCATCACTACATATAACTCCATCCATCATCACTACATATAACACCACCCATCATCACTACATATAACAACATCCATCATCACTACATATAACATCATCCTTCATCACTGCATATAACACCATCCATCATCACTACATATAATGTCATCCATCATCACTACAGATCTGTAAAGTAGTTTACGAGATTCCAACCCCTTCTCCTGGTTACAAATTTTGTTTGTCACAGAATTGGCCATTTTGTACATGCCATTACGCAAATTCATGTTAACAGATTTGGTATGTCTAATTGGCTAGATTCTATACTGTTCCTACTGATAAATGAATTACAAGGTAAGATTCAACATAAGAACATAAGAAAATAAGGAGTTTGCAATAGGCCGGTTGGCCTGTGAATGGCAGCTCCTGTCTAGAGTTACAACCACTCTCTATCATCCATGAATCTATCTAGCCTTCTTTTAAAACTTTCCAGCGTTCCAGCATTTACTACAAAGTTGTTAAGCTTGTTCCACTCGTCTACCACCCTATTTGTGAACCATTTTCTTCCTATCTCCCTCCTAAACCTAAACTTATCCAACTTAAATCCGTTGCTTCGAGTAATATCCTGCTCGGGTGTTATAAGAACTTTATCTATATCTCCTTTATTGATTCCTTTCACCCACTTTAATACTTCTATCATTTCGCCCGCAATCTTCGTCTTTCTAGGGAATGCAAGTTTAGTTTCTTTAATCTATCTTGATATGGAAGGTTTTTAAGTCCCGGAATAATTTTCGTCATTCTTCGCTGCACCGACTCCAGTGAATTGATGTCCATTCTATAATAAGGGCACCATAACTGAGCAGCATAATCGAGGTGCGGCCTGACTAACGCAAGATATAGTTGCAATATGATGTCCGCACTCTTATTACTTACACTTCTAGATATAAAACCTAATACACTGTTTGCCTTATTTCGAACATTAACGTACTGTTTTCTAGGCCGTTGGTCCGGGCTTACAAATACCCCCTAAGTCTCTTCCACAAGTCGACTTCTCTAGGTTGATGTTGTTAAGGCTGTATACATTGACGGTATTTGTTCTTCCAATATTAAGTATGCTGCACTTGCTGGTGTTGAATTTCATTTGCCATTTTCTGACCACTCCTGCAGTTTATTTAAATCCTCCTGTAGTGAATTTGCATCCTGCCCTAAATTAATCTGCCGCCCTATTTTCACGTCATCCTCAAACTTGCTTATGCTACTGCTGATCCTCCCAGTACTGACCCCTGGGGAACCCCAGTCGTTACACAGCCCCACTCCGATTTAACACCATCAACGCTGACTCTTTATGTTCTATCGGTGAGCCATGATTTTATCCAATAAAACTTTCCCCTTGATACCATGAGCCTTAACTTTTCTTAGAAGCCTCGGATGCGGTACTCTGTCAATCGCTTTGCTAAAGTCTAAGTAAATAACATCGAAATTTTCGTCATTATCTGCTACCTCGAAGAATTATCTGCTACCTTGAGGAGCCAATAGCCATGATAATTATTATCTCTCATATGAATGAGCAAAGCATTAGATTCCTGGCTTGTCCTAATGCTATGTTTATGCTTTTTAAGGCCAGTTATAAGATCTTTGCCCGTCTGACGTAAGTAGAACATAATACATTCCTTGCAAGAAACCTTGTAAATGCAGCCAACTGCATTGCTGTGGAGTTCTGAATTAACATTTGTTTTACAATGCAACAATTACTAAACGTTAATTTAAGTTCCAGGTTTTCAGTTGTAGAGGAATTTTAGATAATTTTTTTTTAAATGTTAATACTAAGAGATTCTTATTTGTCGTGAGGACGTTTAGGATTAGTTTTATAAAAAAAAAGATGTCTTTGCTATGTTAAGGCATTTGTCTATAAACGATCTAGGGTATTTTAAGTTCAATCCAATATTATAGATAAATTTATTTTCATCAGCAATGAATTTCGAACTGCATATTCGTAGAGCTCGTAAAAACATTGAAGAGAATACTGACTGTTTGATTCTTTTATGGTGGGCAGAATAATAATGAAAATATGAACACACATTAGTAGGTTTCCTATAAATACTGAACATGAAGGTGTTGCCTACTCTTTGGATCAGACAGTCTAGGAATGGTAATTTGCAGTCAATTACTAATTCCACAGTGAATTTGATCGACTGGGTTAAATTATTAAGTAGTGGCTAGAAAAACTTTAAGTTCTTATTGCATGGTCAAAGACATATATCTACATATCTGCATATTTATTAACAAAACTGCTGAAGGTGGTAAATATTACTTAGTAGTTTCTTCTCTAAACAATCCACTGGTGAAAGTGGAGTAACCTTCGCCATACCAATTTTTTTAGCATAATATTTTCCATTGAATTGAAATTTACAGTTCTTAATACACAGTTTGATAAATTCAATGAAGAAATTTTGGATACAGGTAAGGAAATACTCTCCAGGGATTCTGTGAGGACCTAAAGCAAACCATTAACTGGGACTTTTGTAAAAGGTGATGATACATCAAAAGTGACCAGTTTAAAATCATAATTAATGTGTAAGTTATTGAGTTTATCAACTAAATCCACATTATTCTTTAAATTATTGTTTGATATGTTGCCAACTAGGGGGGCTTAGTAAAGAAACTAACCATTTAGACAGCTTATAAATGATTGACCGAACTGAGCTAATAATGAGTCTTGTTGGGTTGATAAAACCGTACATGTATGGCAGTAAATGGGACATTGAAGAAAATGTTTAATGATATTATTATTGCCTCTCAACAGAGACTTAAGTTTTTTTGTTAAATTGAGTGCTAACTTTGCTGAGGGGATTATTCATGAGTTTAGAATATGTTGCAACATCACATAAAAGGTCTTTGTTTAAAATCACTACTGTGTCAGCTTTATCTGTTTTAGTAACTTGTAAAGCCTTATTTTTCTTAAAGGCTTCGATTGCTTTGGTAAATCATTCTGGACAAATTGGAACACAAGGCTTAGACATAGATGCATACACAATATCTTTACTAAGGTGACTTGGAGAAAAGGAAGAGACGCCTTTAGGAATAAACGGATGCATTGTTAGTGAAAAGGAGGAGAATGAAGCAAAGATGGACGATAGAAGAAGAATTACAGAAATGTAATAATAAAAGAAGAGAAGCGAAAAGGAACAAAATTATAATTCAGGCGAGAAAAACATACAAAGTTAGAGACAGTGCTGCAGAGAAGTGGAAAGAAATAGCATGCAGGGAAGCGAAAGCAAGACAAATGGAATAGCTTTGCGAAAACTTTGAAAAATGTGACAGATCAGGCAACTGTTGTCCTTGTGGCACAGTGGTTGCGATCCCTTTTCACACGCATTGGTCCAGAGTTCTAATCCCGACTAGTGAGGTATTGTTTTACAGGTAGTAGGTAGTAGGCAGCTATCAAACAGGGAGGTACTACCGCCTGGGAAGATATTGGAAGCATAATGTGTTGTCTTATGGTAGACGCTGCTGCCATATGGCATCACGAAAATTGTGACCAAGTCCCAGGTTGCTGATCTGACTTTCTGCCTCATTTACACTTAATTACAGGGTCTCAATTGTTTCTCTTACTTTGACAACACAATATACATACAGTATTTCTCACTCTTGATATTTTTTTCATTTTTTCTAAATTTATTTATGGCTCATTATTATTATTATTTGTAATTTTTATTAATTGTTACAATTTTTATTTATTTTTATTAATTTTATTATTATTATTATTATTATTATTAGTTGTTTTATTATACTTCCCCCCCCCAAGGCCTTGATGTGGGTCATTAAAAATGACCGCATGCTATATGGACTGATGAGATATGTATGTAGCCTCGTGTTTCCCAGCTGGATTCGGTAACATGCTACTCCGACCACATAGTTGGCACAGGCAATCCCCAATGGAGGTTCACAGCGCTTAACAAGCACGATGGACAGGTTTTGTATGGAATATAACAAAGCCTAGGATTGCTTTTGTTGTCCTTGTGGCGCAGTGGTAGCGATTCCTGTTCACAGGCAAAGTTCCAGGGTTTGATTCCCGACTAGTGAGGTATTGTTTGTATATGGAAGTCCGAGTGCTATATGGACCGATTATGAACTGGCCCCTTTAACCGATGATTCCTTCTGGGTTAATGGGGCTGGAACATGTAAAAGTATATAGGGTTTTAGTAGCAAAACCCAATTATCTATTCTCTATTTATTGAGAAACTATCTCATATACAGTTACAAGTGTATATCACCGTAACTTAATCACTGTAGCTTTGAGTGTTAAGATGAGAACGGAGGCTATATTAAAGAGCTCTTCTAAATATGTCCGGTTGAGGTGAGGTGTTGAGTGTGTTGAGGCAAGGTGTAGTCGAGTGACAATTCTGAGGCAACCGGCTTTTATACGTTGACCTCATCAGTCTTAATGCTGGTTCTCAAGGAATTTACCCATCATGTGATGTGACCATGTCACCTCATAGCCAGTGGAAAATTTCAAAGGGGTGATATGATTATATAAACTTAATATACTGCCCTGACATTGATATAAAAACTAAGGGGCTAATTCATCGCTCGGTCACCACCTTCCGAGCTTCCACGAGAACTAAACTAATCTCGTAGAATACATCCCATTCATAAACCTATCCATGTTACAAACATATGTGTAGACACTAAGCTGGGTACTCTGGAACCGTAGGTTCATCAACTACTGGGGTCCTAGACTTAAGTGTCTTACGAGCTAGTATATTATATACAATGTTCAACTTGGAAGATACTGCCTTATAATAACAAAATAAAATCATCACTGCCAGAATTAACACAATAGTGGGAATGGTTAAACTTAGTACTGCAAATCCCAGTGCAAAATAAAACGGCAAATGAACTTCTAAATTAGCAAACTGTGAATCATTCAAGTAATAAATAACTTTCAATTTCTCTGAGACAATATTGAGTTCACTAATATTTAAGTTAAAGACTTGAAACAAAGAAATTAAATCTGAAGTAAGATTTAAATTCAATGCAAAATGCTGATGAGAAGGCAAGGTCTTCAATGAACTACAAATTATCTCACTGTAATCCGGAGCCATTACACCATTATGGCACTTTAAAAAGACATTAGTTTCATCAGGAAAGAAAAAAATATTGCACATTATGCAGATGAGCATGAAACACAGTTTTCCTAGTAAATGGCCTCTAACTACAATGTGTTAGCTCTGTGCGTACGTTAGTTTGTATGACTGTCAATTCACATATCCCTTCTGCAGCAGGAATAAATGCGAATACATAGGCTGGACATACGTGTAAATGTAAATATGACGATTTACACCGTGATAATACCCTAGGATAATCCAATATTAACAAGGTATAATCTTCATCTATTACCAGAAGTTCATTTGGTCTATACAGAGTGTAAAGGCCTGGGACTTAGGGATAGAAATCCCTTACCAGGCTAATCAGGATCTTAATAAAGGAAAGTCAAGGACCATGGTTTTCCGAGGAATAACAAACAACCGTTAGAGATTGGCATCTCTTTACTATAAAAATATAACAAAACTCTGACACCACTCAACAAACATCAAATAATTACGGGAGTCAAACAATTAATGGAAGCAAACACTTAAAGGAATCAAACAAATAATGGGAGCAAATTAATGGATTCAAACAATTAAATGGAGTCAACAATTGATCGAATCGAACAATAAAGGGGAGTCAGCAATTAATGGAATCAAACAATGAACAAATATTTCCTACGGCAGTGGCCCTGGGGGAAGGTTCTGGAACACGGTGATGCACACTCAGGATAGGGAAGCGTCCACTTCAATTCCACACTCAGCGACGTCTTGAAAAGGCAGGAGAACACCGGGGCACCGACGGAATGTGATGAACTGACGGTCGTGGTATGCGGTAGATGACCAGAGAGTTGGCAGTTGATGGGTGAAGGTCTGGGAACACAGCCCACGAGTCCAGGACCTATGATGAGATCACAGCCAGAATTTGACGGACAGCAGGGTAGCTAGATACTGACGGTATGGCGGCTGGGTTGAATCTCCCGGCGGCGGAGATAGTTGCTGCCGTTATCACCTCCGTCCAACCACCCCAAGTGTCGTCTGCACCAGCAAACGAGCGAGTTAGCAGCGGTAACCAGCCGGAGGATCGTTTCCGCCCTTACACAGAGTATACAGTGGGTTATTAACATGCAAAGGGAAGGGTTCCAAATGCCATGCATTAAATTTATGTTGCCCGAGCATAGGTAAGTGGATAAGAATAGCATTGTGTGTGAGAGTTGACTCCAATAGAGGGTAATAATATTCTACCTCATGATCTGTGAAAATTGGAGTTAAATGATAAGTCAATTTGGCTATTTGTAATGCTTCAAGAAGAGTCTTCACAGGCACAAGCCTTACATCCACTCGTCCTAACCCTGCATCCACGATGCTTGCGATTAATTCATTTTTATTAGTAATTATATCTTGAACATAACTTTCCGCAGCATGCAAATACAGTACTTAGAAAAATAAAGGAGCCACTTCAGCGTAGGGACTGAATTCATGAACTTATAAACAACCCTAGATAACTGGTTAGATTCAGAAATAATCGCATTAACTTTCGATTCTAAGGCACTAATGGCATGAAAAGATTGAGTAATAATATGATTTTGTTTAGAAACAGCTTGCTCGACAATGTTCATGCAGTCTCCAAGTTTAGCTACATCCTCGGCAGTCGCTGTGCCAAATAGAGTGTTTTGTATAAGACCAACAAAATTAAACAATCCTCGCATTCTTCGCGTTTGGGAACGCAATTTCTTTTCAAGATCATTCTGAGACGCTGGATTAGCGTTTCCGACAGCAACGAGAATCTTGTGAAGAATTCTGAGACAAGGTAGCTGAAGCTCAACAGTTTGTGAAACCATTGCCAAAATGTTTGGAGTCGTACGGAGATCATCAAGGACAGTCAAAGCTGTCTGCAGTTGAGCGTCAATGGATTCCATCTGGCGTGGAAGCTTGAGCAGTCCGTGTAACTCATATTTTATGTTCACCACGTCCTCAACAATGAGAACGCTTCCAAGGGGTGCAACAAGCTCACCTGGCTTAAGGACATCTGTGGACATATTCGTCAACACAACGGTGCCACAAAGCAGTTGGAGCAGCACACTGATGATCCAAGCCATTCTGTAAAAGTTTCAATGTATTTTAATATTTGTTTACAGAACGAAGTTTCAAACGATAATCATTAGGTACACTCTGCATTTGTCTGAAAAGATGTGTCTATAACATCATTACCATTCTTGGGTAGTAAATCTTTATGGCCCCTTTTAAGACAGTCCGCATGCACAACATCTGCGGTTTGTGTATTAGGCTTCCTAATTTTAAAATTGTTGCCGCTTCTTTGGCGATAATGCGGAATGGACCAGATTTTTTGGCTGAAAGCATAGAGTTCCTTTCAGGTTCTCTCACCATAACAGCATCGCCTATTTCTAACACGACAGGCTTAGCTTGTTTATGTTGCTTAAAAATCATTTCAGCGCGTGACGCTGCTAAATGTTTCCGTACTTGGCCATGAATATCTGTAAAAACGCTGATCTGTTTTGACGCGAAATCATCCAAATTATAATGCTGGCATGGCTTGTCAGTAAGTACGTCAAAAGGCAGACATTTGTCTATGCCATAAACAATATAGTAGGGTGATTTGCCGGTAGAGCTATTAATCGACCCATTAATCGATGCTGAAACTTGTGGTAACCAATCCTCCCATGTGTATTGCATGTCACACACAATCGGGAGAAGTATCTCTAGGATCTTGCGTTTGGCTCTCTCGACAAGGCCATTAGCCTGTGGATGATAGGCTGGACTGAAACTTTGTTGTATTCCATATTGTACACAAATTTGTGCTACTAGCTGATTCTTGAATCCATTGTCGGAGAGAAGAGACCTGGGCGTAGTATAAGGACATATTAGATTCATCACTAAGGCATAGGCCACAGATTCGGCTGTTTTATCCTTCAGTGGGACTAAAATCACAAATCTAGAAAAATGATCCACACACATACACTCGGGCGTACGAGGATCCCTGATCTCTCCTCGGAAGTTGAACAAGTCTATCGCGACTGTGTCAAACGGACGTTCTGGTGTCGGATATTGTAGAATTGAGGCTGGTTACCCTTATGTTGGGCACATGACAAACACTTAGCAATATTCTATGTCTTTCTTCATAGTTTTCCCAAAATAGTTTTTTCTAATGTCCACAAGGCATTTGTCATGTCCTTGGTGACCTGCTTGAGGAGCATCGTGGAACAACATTATAATCGTTTCACACAATGTGTCAGGTACGATTATTTGTGTAACTATACCCTCAGACGTCTTCTTGGATCGATGGAGTATGCCATGTCATAATTCAAACTGACTGAGCGGAAGAATCAATTTAGGAAGCTTAACTTCCTCTCCCGACTCTAAAGCAAAAATGACTGCAGACCACAAGGGATCGCGTCGTTGTTCATCCTCTAATTGTGAGAGTGAACGTAGATACAGGCATCACTGGTGCAATATTTCTAGATAAGGCGTCGGCGACCACATTCGCTCTTTCCGGTAAATACCTAAACTCGGGGTTGAATTCTTGAATTGTCAGATACCAGCTTGCTAATCTGCCTGATAGATTTCTGCCATGGAACAGTTCTGTTACTGCATCATGATCCATAAAAACAGTTATTTTATAACCAAAGATGATGTCTTTAAACTTTTTCAGTGCCCAAACAACAGCTAACATCTCTAAATGCGTTACTGAATATTATGTGTTTCGGCATCATTAAGTTTATGACTTGCAAAAGCAATCACTCCAAATGTTTCGCTTGAGTCCAACTGCATGAGTACAGCTCCGATTTCTAGTCTTGAAGCATCGGTACACAGAGTGAAATCTTGAGAGTAATCAGGAAATGCTAAAACAGGGGCATCTTTCTTCAGTAACTTAGTTATGGGTGATGCCAATATCGAATAGTTCTTAATAAAAGAACGATAATATCCAGATAAACAAAGAAAACTACGCGCCTTATCAACCGATGTAGGACAGGGAAACTGAGCTACAGCCTTAACTTTATCATCAACTGTATTAATGCCGTCACAGTCAACTACACGACCAAGGAAATGGATTCTGGATAATAAAAATTCACATTTAGAAAGTTTAATTTTAAGACCTGCTGTGGAAAGTTTTTGTAACACTTCACACAGTTTGACAAGATGAGTATCGACATCCTTACTGACAACCATGAGATCATCCAAGTAAGCACAGATTGTGGTACCTATCAATCCGGCAAACAGGGTGTTGATCATCCTTTGAAAGGTCAGTGGGGCATTTCTGAGACCAAAAGTCATTTGCAGAAATTCAAAATGGCCCAAAGGAGTACTAAAAGCAGTATCCTCTCGGGATTTTTTATCGAGCGGTATTTGCCAATACCCGCTAAGCAAATCTAAATTGCTAAAAACAGCGTTATCCTTGCCTGAGGATTATAAAATATCACTCAAGACAGGCATAGGGTACCTATCTGAAATCGTATTTTCATTGGCGTGCCTAAAATCAATAACTGGGCGCCAACCGCCATCCTTCTTTGGGACTAAAAAAAAAAGGGCTATTGAAAGGAGATTTAGGATGTTTGATAACCTCCTCGTTCAACATATCCTGAACCATGTCCTGAACTACAGCACTCTGGCTATGTGGTAGTCGGTAAGCTGGTATGTAGATTGGATTCGTGCCCTCTTTTAAGGATATGTGATGTGAGGTTAGATCTGTGTGCCCCAACTGTTCCCCTGGTAAAGCTACAATGTGGTGATATTTGATCTATCCTCTCCTACCTAGTTTGTTGAGGTGGAGAAAAAATACTACCAATTGGGAATTGCGTAGGCTGTGGTACAACGTTGCTATGGTAAACTATATAATCACAAAAAATACATCCCTCTTTCAATATTCTAAGAACACCTGTTCTGTTAAGAACCAGAACGTCGGTTAAACCACCAGGTCGAATCGTGCTCAATGTTGATTCACACGATAAACCTTTAACCTTGCAAGTTCCGGAAGACATACTACATCAGTCCCGGTGTAGTGTACACGTCAGGTAAAACTACAGTGGCCATGGTGATTTCCTCATTCTGATGGTGGAGAGTACCCGTTAATACTGCAGGTACAATCTTCCAACTTTTGCTGCAATAATCACGCTGGGAAAGTGAGTCTGTGAGGTCTTGAGCTTGCTTTCACTCGTCATCCACCTTCCTCCTAATGGGAATGGTGGATAACACTTTCAACCTTGCAGAGAGCAACGGTGCAGAATTACGCATAGGATTGTAGGAAACACCATTAAACGTAATAGAATTATTACGTGGACGAACATATATAAAAATTTTTCTAAGTTTCGGTAGACTTATCAACCCGCCAGCTAGAAATACCACATCTAGAAAATCATAGCAGTAAAGCCACAATCTCTGCAATATTCAACTTCGTCCCGGAAGCTCCTTCGAGATCGGTGTCATTAGGTCGAAATGAAAAATCTCGGTGAGGGAATCTACGTTGTAACTCTTGATAGGATGCCAAAGCTAATACATTAGTGCACGCACCCGTATCAATATCCAGAGCCACTCTGATTGACCCAACACTCGTCGGAATGGACAAAACTTCCGCTTTGTTGAGCGCCGCTATTCAAGAGGCTGCCACAGAAGTGCTGTTGGGCGTTGGTACTGATGTACCTATCCTTTTTCGTTCTGGTACTGGCGCTGGTCTTCCCCCCGACTTCTTATAATGATAACGGCGCGCTCTACACTGCTGCGTTACCTGGGGTGATCCTGCGTCTACGCTTCAAGCTCTTTACATCGCGGCACAGGTATCTGTGTTGTGAGAGGCAGACTGATAGTACCCACACCACATATCAGCTTTATGGCCTGTCATAGACGTAGTCTTTGCAGCCGCTGCATCTGTTTTGGGTGGTCCACGTCTTTGCCGTGGGGCAGTGGTTGAATGTCTCTTTTTCTTTATTCTTGACACCACCACTTTGGAGCTGGTAACAATCATCCACTGTATGACCTTTCTTCTTACAATGGGCACTTACTAAAGTTTGTCGAGGTTTGTTACCTGGGTTGTTAGGAACTCGTTGTTACATTGGTGCTACATGTGTAGTTGTCCTTGCTGTTGGAATGCGAACTGACTTGGGAGCAAGTTTATTTACGTAATCTATGTTCAAATCAGTCGGTGCATACTCATTATCCTGTGCACGACAATATATAGGGTCGCGTACAGCCACTAAAAAAGTAATTAGTTCAACTAAGTTCTCAACATTTTCTTGAGACATTTTGCCATCATCATCATACCATGGCGATCCACCAAAATTAGCACGCATGTCTTGACTGACATCACCAGCAATGGCGACACTCTTCATCGGAGTTTCTGCGTGAACTATAGGTGTCAAACGGTCAAGCCACATTAAAAAAAAAATGTATATGTCCTAGCTGTGAACCAGACTCAAAAATACCAATTAGATCCTTTTTGAAATATTCATACCTCGGGTCAGCAAGACCACTGGCGTATAAATGTTCACTTGCAAAACTATCTTGCGGGATATGAGAGCGAACAAATGACTTCTTCACCTCATCTGTAGTAATGTGAACATTTCTCATGGTATCCTCACATGCTCTTAGAAATGTAGTTACCCTGTATCCATCTTCCCCCGTAAAATCGCGGCCTTACCGCCACTCAGTATCACATGAATAACGTTATAGGGGTTAGTAGACATGCCGGTGTAAGAAGTAGCCATGCTATTTAACTTACTCCTAACTGAGGGATTTGTTAGTGGAGGAGGTAATAAAAAGTTTTCTGACACACCGTCTTTCTGTGGAGGAGAAAGGAGAACCTCCCTGTAATCAGGCGACGTATTATACTTATTACCTGACCTTAGGGCTCGACGGTTTAAATCGCCAAATGATTGGTCTATAATATTTTCACTACTCTTGACAGAAATGTCTAGCTTTGATTGCACCTGTGTTTCGTGCATACCTAATGAATCTATTTTTTTTTCTGTAGTGACTTTAACCTCATCAGCAATATCTGAAACGGTAATATAATGCTCCGCCCAATCAGTAATGTCCCAAGACGAAGACTTAGAAAGACGGTCCAATAATATGGAAATGTATCACACCAAAAGTTATATCATAAAAATAAAATAACTCTTGCCTTTCATTTACAGTAAATAACTTTACTGGTAAAATGAAGAAATTAACACTAATGAATAGGAGAAACTTAATACTGGACTTTAATTACCTCAGTATCTATATATATTCATATCAAAATAAGTAAGACACTTATTATATAACATACCCTACCCGACGTCTTTCCGTGTGAAGCTATGTCGTTGACTTTATTACTGTGGGTTTATATATAATGTTCCTAAAAATGCCGAGAAACGTAGGTGTGAGTCGATGTACAAAACTGAAGCCGTCAGACACAGACTTCTCTCCCACTGTCACAGCTGACTCAAGGTCGGGATGAGTGGGTCAATGGCCTTGTGTTGATAGTAGGTCAGGTGCTATCTTTAAAGTGTAGCAACTGATTGATGCTTCAAGATGGCGACGGGTGAGACCACTTCAACGCCAGGGAGTCCACTATCCACCAGAATTGCTGACCACGGGTTGTGAGGTTGCTGGATAAGTTCACCACGGGTGAGATGCAGGTCCTCCTGTGTGTCAAACCTACGGAAGCCCTGTATATATAGGACTTGCTGGGTATACACAGGAAGTAAACAATCTGCTGTCACGAACAGCCAAAACACTCTATATAAACAACTTGTGATGTCTAAATGGTGTAAGGTCCGCGTGTTGCAAAACCTAGAAGCACGTAGGCATGTGGCAAAACTGTAAGCTACTTTGGCTGTCACTGGGGGTATCTGCGCACAGGGATGTTGAATGATGACATCACAAATTCTTCACCGTCACGCCTTGTACCTCTCTTTAGGTGAAAAAAATAAAAATCACTCAACGTATTTGGTCTCACTATGGGATATAATAATACACTTTGGAAGAGTA
The DNA here is from genome assembly GCA_958450375.1 of Homarus gammarus. Taxonomy (NCBI): domain Eukaryota; kingdom Metazoa; phylum Arthropoda; class Malacostraca; order Decapoda; family Nephropidae; genus Homarus; species Homarus gammarus. Next base: position 376,646 of record CAUDMG010003442.1, read on the forward strand.
TAGCACCTCACTTTTTTTTTCTGTTTTCGTAAAACACTTAAGACTTGTTATGTAGTTGTGTATATATAGCGGAATGTTGTTATCCGTACCACGTCGATGCCACCTATGAACTGGCCCTTTAACCGTTGATTCTTGTTGCGTTAATGGAGCGAAATCCAATTGTCTGTTCTCTATTTATTGAGAAACTATCACATATATATATATATATAATCAACACCTCAACCCGCCAGGATTCGAACCCACGGCCCACAAGCCTATGACTGTGACCCGGGGAACGCTAACCGCTGGACCACCAGGATACTAAAAGCAGTCCTAGACTTTGTTATATTTCACACAAAGCCTGTTCAACGAGCTTATGGCGCCGTGAACCTCTAATGGGGACCACCCGTACCACTTAGGTGGTCAGAGTAACGTTTTACCAAATCCGGCTTCGAAACACGAGGATCCATATATATTTCATTAGCCCAATAAAGCACGCGGACTTCTACATGCAATCAACACCTCAACCCGCCAGGATTCGAACCCACGGCCCACAAGCCTATGACTGTGACCGGGGAACGCTAACCGCTGGACCACCAGGATACTAAAAGCAGTCCTAGACTTTGTTATATTTCACACAAAGCCTGTTCAACGAGCTTATGGCGCCGTGAACCTCTAATGGGGACCACCCGTACCACTTAGGTGGTCAGAGTAACGCTTTACCAAATCCGGCTTCGAAACACGAGGATACATATATATTTCATTAGCCCAATAAAGCACGCGGACTTCTACATACAATCAACACCTCAACCCGCCAGGATTCGAACCCACGGCCCACAAGCCTATGACTGTGACCGGGAAACGCTAACCGCTGGACCACCAGGATACTAAAAGCAGTCCTAGACTTTGTTATATTTCACACAAAGCCTGTTCAACGAGCTTATGGCGCCGTGAACCTCTAATGGGGACCACCCGTACCACTTAGGTGGTCAGAGTAACGCTTTACCAAATCCGGCTTCGAAACACGAGGATACATATATATTTCATTAGCCCAATAAAGCACGCGGACTTCTACATACAATCAACACCTCAACCCGCCAGGATTCGAACCCACGGCCCACAAGCCTATGACTGTGACCGGGGAACGCTAACCGCTGGACCACCAGGATACTAAAACCAGTCCTAGACTTTTTAGTATCCTGGTGGTCCAGCGGTTAGCGTTCCCCGGTCACAGTCATAGGCTTGTGGGCCGTGGGTTCGAATCCTGGCGGGTTGAGGTGTTGATTGTATGTAGAATTCCGCGTGCTTTATTGGGCTAATGAAATATATATGGATCCTCGTGTTTCGAAGCCGGATTTGGTAAAACGTTACTCTGACCACCTAAGTGGTACGGGTGGTCCCCATTAGAGGTTCACGGCGCCATAAGCTCGTTGAACAGGCTTTGTGTGAAATATAACAAAGTCTAGGACTGCTTTTAGTATCCTGGTGGTCCAGCGGTCAGCGTTCCCCGGTCACAGTCATAGGCTTGTGGGCCGTGGGTTCGAATCCTGGCGGGTTGAGGTGTTGATTGTATGTAGAAGTCCGCGTGCTTTATTGGGCTAATGAAATATATATATATATATATATATATATATAATCAACACCTCACTCCGCCAGGATTTGAACCCACGATCTTATGATTGTGACCGGGGTGAGGTGTTGATTATATATAAAAGTCCGCGTGCTTTATTGGGCTAATGATATATATATATATATATATATATATATATATATATATATATATATATATTTCCACAACTTGAGGGGTGAGTACAGACTAAGGCGAAATACTTGACAAGGAGAGTGAGATCAAGTCCCTAGGGGACTTCAGGGGTCCACAATGTCCAGGTCATAAGGCAGTGACCCAACCCTTACTAATCTTCTTAATAAAAAAATAAAAAAATGACCATGCCTCTCTAAGCACAGCAGCTGTGTGTAGTCGGGTCATATGGAAAATGACCCAACCTTCTCACCTGGATACAAGTCTTCTTAATCGCAAAATTATCCAGTTTGTACATACTATTACTCAAATTCATGTTGACAGATTCGGTATGTTTAATGAGACTGGATTCTCTAATGTTCCTACTGACAAATGAATTACAAGGTAATATTGAGGAGGCATTATCATATTCAATGCAATACTTATTATCTCTCATATGAATGAACAGAGCATTGGATCCCTGGCCTGTCCTAACACTATGTTTATGCTGTTTAAGTCTAGTTATAACATCTTTACCAGTCTGGCCTAAGTAGATCATATTACATTCCTTGCAAGGAACCTTGTAAATGCAGCAGCCTGCATTGATGGGGGAGTTCTTAATTAACATTTGTTTTACAGTGCATGAGCTTTTAAATGCCACATTAGCGTTCCAGGTTTTCAGTTGTATAAGAATTTGAGAGAAATTTTTGTTAAAGGGTAAAACCAAGAGATTCTTATTGTCATGGGTGGGCTTAGGATGTGTTCTCTAAAAAGATTTCTTAGTAATGTTAAGGCATTTGTCTATAAAAGTCCTAGGGTTTAAATTTCAAGCCAATATTATATATATATATATATATATATATATATATATATATATATATATATATATATATATATATATAAATATATATATATATTTATATTCCTCATCAATGAATTCTTGACTGCATATTCTTAAAGCACGTAAGAACATTGAAGAGAATACTGACTGTTTGATTCTTTTATTGTGGGCAGAATGGTAATTTGCAGTCATTCTCTAATTCCACAGTGAATTTGATCGAGGGGGTTAAGTTGTTAAGTTGTGGTCGAAAAGCTTTTAGGTCCTCATTACATGGCCAAAGACATATTACATCATCTACATATCTAAACCAGAATGCTGAAGATGGAAAAATATTACTTAATAGTTTCTTCTCAAAGAATTCCATATATAAGTTGCTTAATACTGGTGAAAGCGGATTACCCATTGCCATACCAAATTTTTGAGGTTAATATTCTCCATTGAATTCAAATTTGCAATCCTTAATACATAGTTTGATAAGTTCGATGAAATCATCTTTCGAGACAGGCAATGAAATATTGCCCAGGGAATCTGTGAGGAACTCCGGTAAATCATCAGCTGGGACCTTTGTAAAGAGTGATGTTACATCGAAACTGACCAGTTTAAAATCATAATTAATGTGTAAGTTATTGAGTTTATCAACCAGATCAATATTATTCTTATTATTAGAGTTAGAAATGTTGCCAACTAGGGGATTTAGTAAAGAAACTAACCATTTAGATAACTTATAAAAGATTTACCCAACTAAGCTAATTATGGGTCCTGCTGGGTTATTAGGCTTCTGAGTCTTAATTAGACCGTACATGTATGGCAGTGGAGAGGACGTTGAAGTAAAATGTTTAATGAGATTAGTTTTACCTCTCAATAGAGACTTAAGTTTTTTTGTTAAACTGAGTGTTAACTGTGTTGAAAGGATTATTTATGAGCTTAGAATATGTTGCAACATCACATAAAAGGTCATTAGTTTTAGAAAAATAATCATCTTTGTTTAAAATCACTACTGTGTTGGCCTTATCTGCTTTAGTAACATGTAGAGAAATATTTTTCTTAAGGGCTTGGATTGCTTTGGTGAATCTTTCTAGACAATTTGGAACACAAGGCTTAGACATAGATGCATACACAATACCTTTACACATGTTCACTTCTTCATTTGTCAAAATACGGAATTTCTCCAAATTGCAAAATGCTCTGGCTATATCAACACTATCGACTTTCTTGATCTCACTCTACTCTACTGTATATATTAGCCTTGTCAAGTATTTCTTCTTAATCTGTACTCACCCCTGAAGATGTGAATTACACGAAAGCGCTTGGGAACTTCGTGCTTTCTTGTTTCCTTGTGGTTATCAGCATATATATATATATATATATATATATATATATATATATATATATATATATATATATATATATATATATATATATATATTTCATTAGCCCAATAAAGCACGCGGACTTCTACATACAATCAACACCTCAACCCGCCAGGATTCGAACCCACGGCCCCGGTCACAGTCATGGGCTCATGGGCCGTGGGTTCGAATCCTGGCGGGTTGAGGTGTTGATTGTATGTAGAAGTCCGCGTGTTTTATTGGGCTAATGAAATATATATATATATATATATATATATATACATATATCTAGATATATATATATATATATATATACTTCATTTTTAGTCCATTTAACCCGCGGACTTTGAACATACAATCAACGACCTCACCAGCAAGGAATCGAACCCTCGACCTACTGGGTGTGACTAGGGAGCGCTTACCGGCTAAGCCACAAGGACACTAAAAGCAGTTCTAGACTCTGTTATATTTCACACAAAGCCTGTTCATCGAGCTGATGGCGCCGTGAACCTCAATGGGAAACTGCCCGTGCCTCGTATGTGGTGTCAGTAGCATTTTACCGAATCCAGCTGGTATGAAACGCGAGGTACATATATATACTTCATTTTTAGTCCATTTAACACGCGGACTTTGAACATACAATCAACGACCTCACCAGCAAGGAATCGAACCCTCGACCTACTGGGTGTGACTAGGGAGCGCTTACCGGCTAAGCCACAAGGACACTAAAAGCAGTTCTAGACTCTGTTATATTTCACACAAAGCCTGTTCATCGAGCTGATGGCGCCGTGAACCTCAATGGGAAACTGCCCGTGCCTCGTATGTGGTGTCAGTAGCATTTTACCGAATCCAGCTGGTATGAAACGCGAGGTACATATATATACTTCATTTTTAGTCCATTTAACACGCGGACTTTGAACATACAATCAACGACCTCACCAGCAAGGAATCGAACCCTCGACCTACTGGGTGTGACTAGGGAGCGCTTACCGGCTAAGCCACAAGGACACTAAAAGCAGTTCTAGACTCTGTTATATTTCACACAAAGCCTGTTCATCGAGCTGATGGCGCCGTGAACCTCAATGGGAAACTGCCCGTGCCTCGTATGTGGTGTCAGTAGCATTTTACCGAATCCAGCTGGTATGAAACGCGAGGTACATATATATACTTCATTTTTAGTCCATTTAACACGCGGACTTTGAACATACAATCAACGACCAGCTGGATTCGGTAAAATGCTACTGACACCACATACGAGGCACGGGCAGTTTCCCATTGAGGTTCACGGCGCCATCAGCTCGATGAACAGGCTTTGTGTGAAATATAACAGAGTCTAGAACTGCTTTTAGTGTCCTTGTGGCTTAGCCGGTAAGCGCTCCCTAGTCACACCCAGTAGGTCGAGGGTTCGATTCCTTGCTGGTGAGGTCGTTGATTGTATGTTCAAAGTCCGCGTGTTAAATGGACTAAAAATGAAGTATATATATGTACCTCGCGTTTCATACCAGCTGGATTCGGTAAAATGCTACTGACACCACATACGAGGCACGGGCAGTTTCCCATTGAGGTTCACGGCGCCATCAGCTCGATGAACAGGCTTTGTGTGAAATATAACAGAGTCTAGAACTGCTTTTAGTGTCCTTGTGGCTTAGCCGGTAAGCGCTCCCTAGTCACACCCAGTAGGTCGAGGGTTCGATTCCTTGCTGGTGAGGTCGTTGATTATATATATATATATATATTGTTACGAGTTGGGGATTTAGAATATAGTTAAAAGTCTACCCAGATCCCAACAGGCAACAACAATAAAAAAACAAAGACAATCGGACTATAAAAGTGTAGACAAAGGATGCGAGTTTTTGTTGTGTATAATAAAGTACCATAAATTCCTTAACAAAATATTCAGCTTTCTATAATTTACACTTAACCATACTTAACCTAAACATTAACAGTATATACATATTTATACAACATACAACAATTTTGAAGCAAGTGGACGCGGGGAGGCAATATAGGATAACAAATTCTTAAGTGCGGAGCTGAGATGGCTGACGAGTAAGGCTGAGTATTGTAGAAGACGGTAGGTAGTCACTGTGCCGTAGGTTTCTAGGATAGGTGATCCTGTGGTCACTTCCCAGAGTGAACTGAACTCTCCTCGAACTGGAGCTGATGAAGAAGACTTCGAGGAGGTGAGGCAACAACCAGGATATGGAGAAGGGAAACCCCGGAGTGGTAACTAAGACCAGTCATACTTGGGTTTCGTCCCTAGATGGCGTTGCTCGTGGTGCTGGGTAGGTAGATCATGACAATTGATGGCGTGGTTCGTAACAATGTATATATATATATATATATATATATATATATATATATATATATATATATATATATATATATATATATATGTATATATTTATAAGTAGCAATAAATACTGATTAGCGATAACTTCTATCTCTTTATCCTTTTTGGAAACTTCTGACTGGTAATAAGAGATCATGTAAGCAGTAAAAATACATGTATATGAAAAGTTTCATACAGAACGTAACGTAACCTAACGTAACCTAACCTAACCTAACCCAACCTAACCTACTTTAGATCATATTTTAACATGTGCAAATTAATTTTCATTGAGTTATAGCAATAATAACGCAAATTTTTCCCTATTCGTCAAAAACTACACTTGCTTTTTAAGGCTAAATCGGCAATTATATCTGTTTAGCGTTTGTTCCAATTCCCTAACACACGCGTCCCACGGTCCTCTCTCCCCTGCTCCTTTTCTCTCCAATCTCACTCTTTCTGAGAAGCTTCTATAGAGTGACATCGTGAATGGTGGGCGCGGTTTGAGCTGTTTATTCCACTCTCTGCAGCTCATTAACCTCCTCCCTCCCCACCCCCACCACAGCTGCGTATTGCACCCCCCACGACATATACAACCATTGTAAAATTTTTCAACAAATCGTAGTTAATTAGTGTTCTCACTCCCTGCTCACTCCCCATTATTATTATTGTTATTACACACACACACACACACACACACACACACACACACACACACACCCACACACACGCAGACACATGCACACAATGTTGATGAAAATTTTATATGAATGAGATGAACATAATTTTTGCCTCCAACATGCTTAGAATTATTTAACATCCGGACTCGGAACCTAAAATAACCTTACCTAATCTGGAGTAACCTAATCTAAATTGGCCAAACTTATGGCAATCAGTTTAACATCACTTTAGCAGAATTGAATTTACTGTATATACCCAGAACTTATCTCAAATCACCCCATGACCTCCCATGACCTTACCAAATCTGTCTTTGTAATTCAGTTGCCTCTGAAGATGTCTTGAATAAAGACGAAAGCTAAGGTTCTCCATTGTTTCCCTTTTTCCTGTGTGATTTTATCCAGATTTATCTTATCCACTTTTCCGTTGTGGATCTACATGAAATTAACGGAATCTAACTTAACCTTGAGCTAACTTAATCGGAAACTAATTAAACACAACATTATTCAACTTAACCTAATGTATCCCAGACTGTTACTAATCTAGCCTGAAGATGCGTTCACACATGCGAACATTTTGTCGCCAAAATGTGATCGACAGGACGAAATAAGGCACAGGGTTCCGACTCTGGTAAGGTATAGCTGCGTGTACTAGATCGGTGTTTCCTCTTGTTGATCACATGTTGGCGACAAAATATCCGTACGTGTGGACGCACCTTAAGCTTATCAAACTTAACTCAACTTGACCTACCGGTAATGTGTTATCACCTAATCAAACCTAGCTCATCCTTAGGGTAACCTTCCCTTACATAACTTAACGTGAAGAAAAGCTCGTGTTTTAATGTGGAAATTTTTTCTACGTGTTTGTGCGTTTGTAGGGTGCGATGGTCGAGTGGGTATAGAACTGGCCTTTTGTCCTAAGGGTAGCTGGTTCAATCCTAAGGTGCTCCCAGTATACCCAGATGTAAATGGCACTTAAATATACAATTTGAGGAAGTGAAGATGGTTGAGTGCGGTGCTAGACACTCTTCCTCCTTGCGTACCGAAGGAGGAATACAGTGGGAAACCCACACTCTCTATAACGGACGGTCAGACCTATGGGACCCACTTTTTTTCATATACGCTTGTATATATTTCCTTTCATTGTGTTCTCAATGGGACTTTCAGAGCCTTGGAGGACCATTCATAACCCACGGAGCGAAAACAACTGAAAACTTTGATCACGCCTACACTACCGGGATATTACAAGTACTACCACTGTAAGGAAGAGGAGGAACAGGGAGAGGAGGAAGAAGAATACAAATACTGAGGGAGGAAAAGGAGAGGTTGAGGAGGATGATAAGGAGGAAGAACAACAGGTGAGGGAGGAGAAAGACGTTAAGGAGGAGGAGGAAGAGGGGAAAGTAATGCATGGAAGAAAAAGGATAGGAAGTGGAAAGAGGAGTTGAAAGAATGTTTAAGGGAGGGATAGAGAGATGCTGAAGCGAGAGTAGCAGTTCATCTCCCACATATACACACTTAGTAATAGAGAATAAGAATAGGAAGGAATATTCAAATACTCTAACTCCTGGAATGGATAAAAAAAAAAACTATTTGAGATGATGGCTTGAAGGTGTATGTATAGGGGTAGGAAGTGAGAGAGAGTTTGGAGAGGTAGGACAGAGGTGAGAGAAGAGAGAGTTGGAGAGGGGGCGTATAGAGATTGGGCTGGGGGTGAGGAAAGGAAGAAAAGGGAAACAGAATAGGAAAGTGAGGAAATAAGGGAGTAGTGAAAAAGAGGTGAGGGAAGAGATAAATGATAGGTGGTGGTTGGGGCAGGGGGCGTGTTGAAATGGTGCTTGGGAAGGAGAGGAAAGGTAGAGGGGGAGGGAAGGGGTATGGAAGGAGAGAGAGGGAAGAAGAGGTAACGCTGTGAAGGTAGACAAAAGACCAGCTCCGCCTCTCTTCTGGGTCTCATAGCATAATATTTCTCTCTTTCAATTGAAAACATCACAACCACTCTTTTCACTTTTCGAGAACTCACTAGTTCCTTCTACCCGCCTTCCTGGCTACGGGGGTGAGTATGGATAAAGTTGGGGGTGAAAGGTAGCAGGGGTGCGGGTGCGGGTGGAGAGATATTGATTGTTACTACGTTGACGTAGTCGTTGATATGAGGTTGTGTATGGCTGTGGTTAACGTTAAGTTGGTGGATTGGATGTGGATGTTACGTTCCGATACTCGTGGATAAAACTTTGGTTACTGTCGTAGTGGGTTTAATTCATGCTAATACTAATTGAAATGTTGATAATACGGGTGAATATAGGCGAGTGGGGTCCTCAAGGTAAAATGGAAAATCCTATCAAGCTAAAACAAGAATATAAGGATATCCTATATAGAATTGTTGACTATAAGAGTAAATACAAAGTGCTTGTTGCAGAATGTATATTTTGGTATTACACGCGTAGACAGACAGAAGTTTAGATATCAACAATGGATGGAGAAAAATGTAGATGTGAATAAAGAGCATGTGCCAAATTACCCACACGTGCATTGTGGGTTTAAGAAAAATTTGGGGAAAATCTTCACTGCTTGCCAGGTGGCCAGACTGTGATAAGATGAACAAGATTAGGTGTGGATTGAAATTTCTGGCGAGGATGTGTGTGTGTGTGTGTGTGTGTGTGTGTGTGTGTGTGCACATGGTGGTGTAATGCGCCTGGTGCGGCAGCATTATGTTAGTATTAAGGTGCAAGCACTGTTTGCTTCCTCTCGCTTTCAGCTACCGCCGCTGGCTAGCCCTCGTGGCGAAAACGGAAGCAACTTGCAAACGTGTTCCACCGGTCAGCACACAACCTCTTCACCAACTCCTGTTGTGCATCCCTGTAGCAACACATGGTAACTGGGTGCTTCTTGGGCCCGGGCTAGACCAGCAGGGGATCTCGGAGTAGCAGTGGGCCCCAGAAGGACGGCGCATAGCCCCACTGGCATGTGGACACGTCCTGGTGCCTACCAACCACTGCCCCGCTGCCTAGCGGATTAACCTTGGTAGGTATAAGGCTACGGGATTAATCCCGAACGAAAAATCTGCGGTGGAGCCCCGCATCAGGCAGACCTGTTTACAAAGCTCCAACAAGACCCCCAACGGCGGTATAGGCGGAAGAGGTGACCAACATGGGAACCCAACAAATACACTGGCGGAAGAAGGCAATGCATGATGGACAGGCTACTAAGGAGAGACCCAACAAATTGGGCTATCGGCAGTCCATTGCAACTCTCCCTCTCCCCAGTCGTTGCAACACTCTCACCACTGGATCCGGAAAAGGGAAAGCCAAGATGTGTGATTGCAGAATGCGCTCCTGCCTCACCACATAAATCAACTCATGCACAGCCATCATCCAGCTCATCATACTCCTCATCATCATCAAACCCTTATACCCCAAAAGTCCTCTGGCGATGCACCAGATGACTGCCGGGAGACTCTAGTCACAACTCTGCACATGGGCGGCATAGATAAGATGGTCGTTTATGCACTGGGATCTAGGCAGCAGTGCAATCCGGTCCTGTCTATGCGACTGAGCAGCCCTTTCGAGAAGCCACTCTGCCTACCCCACATGGGAAGGAGGCTAGAAGAAGTGCCCGAAACATAACCAACTTGACTGGGCAACCACACCCAGTAACGTCATCCTTATGCGGTCGAAAGCACAATTATAATCATAGATCAAAATAAAAACAAACAATACAACCTCTTGTGCTCGCTGCAAGGAATGTCAGGACCCTTCTGGATACTGGCACAAATGAACGTCCTGAAAGAAGAACCGCCCTTGTGGGAAAAGAGCTGGCTAGATATAACATCCATATAGCAGCCATTAGCGGGTCCCGGCTCCCAGACGAGGGTCGGCTCACATAACGGGGATATGGCTACACCTTTTTCTGGAAGGGTAAGCCTGCTGTGGAGAGAAACAGCATATAAGGAGTTGACTTTGACATCCGCCAACGCGTCCTACACAGGTTAACTGATATGCCTGTTGGGATCAAGAGGCGAATCATGACGTTCAGAGTCCCACTGAATCACTCACGTCATGCCAATTTCATCAGTGCATACGCCCCCAACACTACATGCAGAGGATGACATCAAGGAGGCCTTTTACGCCGACCTTGACAGAAGGCTAACCTCTATCCCCAGAGAAGATAAGGTTGTGCTCCTTGTTGACTTCTATTCCAGAGTTGGTAGAGATGTTGACATTTGGCAGGGAATCATAGGAAGAAAAGGACTAGGCAAGTGTAATCCCAACGGCCAATCTTCCTTAGCAATTGTGCTGCACACAAACTCACTATCACCAATACATTTATTTAGCAGGCAGACAAGTTCAAGGGTTCGTGGCAACACCCATGATCCAAACACTGGTATCTCATTTACTACATCATTGTCAGAGAAAGAGATCACAGAGATGTCCTCATCACCCGAGCCATGCGTGGCTCAGACCACGGCGACAGTGATCATCGGCTCGTCAGAGCCAAGCTCTCACTTCACTTTGCCCCAAAACGACGAAGGCAACAAGCCTCTGTGGTGGGATGTATATCCTAGACAAGGTTCTTCAAACTCCAGATGCACGAGCAGTAGATGTATTCCATAAGCAGTACAAGACTTGGCAGGATAGCCGACAGGTACAGAAAAACAGGGACAAGCAAAAAGGACTCCGTGTCGTAGCCAGGCCGAAGCCGATCTGAGGGAAGTTAGCTAGCTAGGCAGGGAGAGTTGCTAGACATTACTTAGGACAATAAATGAGACCTTCTAGTTCCTCGACTAGCGCGGTACAGACATAGTACATCGGGACATAGTAAGTGAACATAGGCATTAGACATACAACACCTGGGCAGGAGAGCGTCCGGCAGGGGTAGGGGTGTTACGGAGTTCCAGTAGGCCCCTGTCGAACTCCTCGCAGTCCAGGTTCCCCGTCGGTGCTGTCTTGAGGATGAGGTATTTTACGGACTTTACCGCTGCCTCGGCGTGGCCATTCGCCTGCGGGTAATGAGGGGAGGTGACGATATGGTGGACGCCCCAGCGTTCGGCGAAGCTCTTCAACTCGTGGCTATTGAACGGGGGCCCACCGTCGGTTCGGAGGCGGAGAGGCACTCCGACTTCCCGGAAGAAGCAACAGAACATCCGGATGACCCTGGAAGAGGTGGTGTCCCGATCACAGGGAACCACCACGGGCCATCCAGAGAGCCTGTCGGCGACCACCAGGAAAGACTTTCCGGCCACATGAAAGAAGTCGGCGGACACGGACTCAAAGGGCCGCTTCGGGAGGTCATTGCACAGGTACGGCTCTTGTTGCTGGCTGGGCTGGAGTTGCTGGCAAGGCTCACAGGCCTCCACCGTGCTCTTTTATCGGCGTCAATACCAGGCCAGAAGACGGTCTGACGGGCTCTGCCCCTGGTGGCTTCAACGCCGCGGTGGCTGTCATGGAGGCGGGATATGGTGCGCCGGCGGAGGGCAGAGGGAACGACGATCCTGGGGCCATACAACGCCAGCTCTCCGTCCGCATAGAGGCTATCCCTTAGCTTCCAGAAGGGGAGGGCGGAGGCGTGAATGTCGTAGCGGTTGGTGGGGAATCCAGCGGAGACGTAGTTGAGGAGTTGGACGTATGCCGGGTCTTGAGCGGCGGCGATGCGAAGCTCCTGGAGAGTCCTATCATCTTCGATTGAGGGCGTCGTCATCGTCTTGTCAGCAAGAGAAGTGGCTGTATGTGTCACTAAAGACCGAACGTGAGCCGCGGCCGTGGTACAGTCGACTTCATCTTCAGGTGTGGGGCGACTAACAGGGGCTCAGGAGAGGGCGTCTGGTATGCACAGAAGCTTCCCGGCGCGCCACACAGCTGTAAAGACGTAGGGGGCGGTCTTCTCTTTGAAACGTTGGAGGTGAGGATTTTCGATGGCGTCCAACGTGTAGTGATTGAGGATGGGTATGAGCGGGCGATTGTCCGTTATGAGGGTGAAATGCCCAAGGCAGAACAGGTAAAGGCGGCACTTGGCCATAGCCCAGGCGACTGCCAGCATCTCTAGTTCGTTGGTGGCGTATCTGGTCTCCGTGTCAGTTAAAAACCTGGAGCCACACTGAACTAAGCGCAGTCTACCCTGGTCGTGATCTTGAAGGAGGGCATATCCGAGGCCGTATAGACGGGAGGCGTCGGTCTGGAGGACCACTGGTAAGGACGGGTCGAAGGGTGCCAAGACTGGTGGTGACAGCAACGCCTTCTTAACATTCCTGAACGCTAGGTCGTGGTCAGGAGTCCAGAGGAAAGAGCGCTTGGAGCTCATGAGGGGGCGTAGAGGTTGGGCTGATGTGGCGATTTTAGGGGAGAAGTCGGCCAGCTGATTTACCAGGCCCATAAACGAGCGAAGGTCGGTCAGGTTCGCTGGAGTAGGGAAGTCCCTGATGGCCTTGACCTTCTCCTCATCAGCTGAGATCCCCTCTGGCGAGATGTTGTAGCCGCAGTAGTTAACTTGGGAGGCGGCAACCACAAATTTATCTTTGTTCAGGGTGATACCATGGGCACGACATCTTGTGAGTATCAGATGAACTCGGTTCAAGTGGGCCGGGAGATCATCGTCGAAGAGCAGGATGTCATCTACGACCTTCACGCAGTTGGTAACACCCTGCAGAGCCATATCCCCACGGAGGCAGTACGCATCCCCCGTTGCTGCGAAGCCCATGGGTCCGCGGCAGTGTTGGAAGCGGCCGTGGGGCGTGATGAATGTAGTGAGGTGGCGATCTTCTTCTGCCAGGTCGACTTGCCAGTACCCATGTAGTGCATCGGCCGTGGTAAAGAACTTTGCAGACGGGGTGACGCTGCGGACTGCTTGGATGGGCGTAGGCGATGGATGGGTGGGACGGGAGATCTGCGAGTTGAGATGGGTGAGGTCCACTGTGATGCGAACACCTACAGGCTTGGGTGTCAAGACCATAGGGTGGCACCACTCGGAGGGCTCCTCACCGGCGTGTCTGATGATCCCCTGCTGCACCAGAGAATCGAGCTCCGCCTTCACCTTGTCCCGTAGGGCAAAGGGGATAGGCCTGGGTGTGTGGACGGCGAAAGGCGTTGCGCCAGGCATGAGGTGGATTCTCATCGGGGGGCCTGTCATCTTCTTGAGCGGCGTCTTCTGGAGGTCGGACTTGGAGACAAGGACGTCGCTGAACTGACGAAGAAAAAACTCCCGGGCGGCAGCAGGTGTGGTCATGGCTGAAACAGGTATCTCTGCACACCTGTTGAGGTGTGTCACGGCGAGGAAGGGCTTTGGGAACTCGGTTGAGACGATGGCCAAATCCTGATAATGGCCACATGACAGGAGAGGGGTTTGGATGCCTTCATGGACGTGGACTGTGGCAAGGCAAGACTTGGGACCGAGCTGTAGTGTTGCCTTGAAGCAACCCAAAGCTGGAGACATCGGGGACCCGTCCGCTGTGAGCACGTCGTTCATGGCTGTGGGTGACAGGCTACTCCTGGGAATGTTGAGGGCGTCCAGGTGTGTTGGTCCAATCACCGTGATGTCCGCGCCCGTGTCAGGTATCATCAGGAGGTTGGAAGAGTTGGCACCGTAGGACAGACGAACATTGACGGGCTTGGGGGACCTGTCACTCGAGGCATCATCCACGCGTCGGCATCCTTTGTTGTTCTTGGGAGACGGTGGTGTGGACGTTCTGTCGGGCTGTGAAGAGACGTTTTGACCTGGAGATGGAGGCTTCTTGGTGGACATGCAACACTTGGCGAAGTGTCCTTGCTTGTTGCAAGCGTTGCATGAGACCTTGTTGGCAGGACATAGAGTTGTGCGGGGCCAATGGCCTTGAAACCCGCAGTTTCGGCATTTACTATCAGCCGCAGGGCAATTTCCTGGACCGTGCTGGCGCTGACAGTTTCTGCAGGATTTGGGAGAAGAAACTGGTGACTGTGACGGGGGCTGTGGAGAGGACGCCGTCTGCATCTGGCGTTGATTCCTCTTATAGGTGGAGACGGCGTGAACCTGAGACGGGGATGAGTGTATGGCTGAGGCAGCCTCTCTTGTGGCCTCATACGACCTGCAACAGGTGACGAAGTCGGTGAGGGAAGAGGCGGCGTCGAGGGTGAGGAGTTTCTGAAGCAGGTCCTCGTCACGTACACCCATCAGCAAGATCATCTTGAGCTGGATCTCAGCACAGGTTACAGGATCGCCTGTACATAGGTCCACCTCGGCTGCTAGGTCCTTAAGTCGTGCGTAGAAGTCTGAGAATGATTCCCCAGAAGCTTGTTTGCAGGATAGCAGTTCCCTACGACGCAAAGCTTCATTGCGGAGGCCTCGGAAATGACTCTGCAAGGCGTTTAAAACCTCTGTCACTGACATGGGGGAGTCAGGGGGAATGGCTAGCGTGTGCTCTAGGAGGCGTTGAACATCGAGGGAAATGCACGATCTTAATTGGATGAGTTGTTTATGAGGGGGCATTCGGTTGAGGTCAGACATAACAGCAAAGTCTTCGAAACGACGTCGCCATTGACGGTATACTTGATATGTTGCATCAGATTGGAGAGGTGGGGGGCTGGGAACTGAAGACTTGCTGTGCAGGGGTGTACTTGAGACGGCAGGTAATGGAGGAGGCACGGAGAGGTCGACGAGAGTTGAGACTGGAGCAGGTGGTTGAGAAGGCACTGAGGCATACCCAAGAGGGATAGGTGACGTGTGAGGAGGCGTTGTCTGAAGGGTAGATGACGAGGCTGAAGCTGGCGAATTGGTTGTGGCAACTGGTGAAGTCGTCCTCGTTGCCAGCAATTCCAATAGTTCCAGGAATTTGCGGTTATCAGCTTGGTGTTGTTGTTGGAGTTGAAGACGGTAAGCTGATTCCTCTGACTGTCTTGACAATTCCTCTTGACGTCGTTTTTCCTCCTCTAATTGACGTCTTTGGGATTCCTTCTCTTGGGAAACTTGTAGGAAGTGAATTAACTGACGTATATCCTGGCTCCCATCCTTTGAATTTGGCGCGCCCGGCGTGTGAGGCGTGAAGGGGGGTGGGAGGGTCTGTGAGGCTTCGTCTTCCTCATAATCCTCATATAAATTCCCCAGCAAATCGTCGTGGTCAGACATCTCGTGTTTGGTATGGTTGCGATGGGAAAGACAAGGAGAATAAGGTGAAGTGCTATGTTTTCGTCAATGTACTTGCCTAAGTGCAGGAACTGGCGGGCAAGTAAAAGAGTATTGACTGTAATATTTGTGAAGTGAGTGGAGGCTGCTGGCGGCGGTGATACTGGTCTCTGTATTACTCCGCGCCCGGGCGAGATGTCGGTGATGACTCAGTCGAGGGGGGGGGGGGGGGGGGGGCAGTGGTTTGCGGGCCGGTGCAGACGGAGGATGTATGAACACAAGAACATAAGAACATAAGAATGGAGGAAACTGCAGCGGGCCTATTGGCCCATACTGGGCAGTCCCGTTTACACCCAACCCCTATTGCTCATATAAGCATCCAACCTATGTTTGAAGCTATTCAACGTATTCGAGTTAATGATGATATTTGGTAACTTGTTCCATTCATCCACTACTCTGTTTCCAAACCAGTGTTTGCCTATTTCACCCAGAAATCTAAATTTGTCTAATTTAAAACCATTGTTACGAGTTCGCTCCTGGTTGGATAGTTTAGCCCTGCCTTCCACTTAAACACCTCTATCAGGCCGCCCCGCGCTCTACGTCTCTCGAGGGAGTGCAAATTAAGATGCTTTAACCTGTCTCTATACTCAAGGTTCCCAATGCCCGGGATTAGTCTTGTCATTCTCCTCTGATTTCTTTCCAAGGATTCTATATCCATTCTGTAATACGGTGACCAGAACTGAACTGCGTAATCCAGGTGTGGTCTCACAAGAGCAAGATACAGTTTTAGGATGACCTTGCTAGTTTTGTAACTAACACTCCTGTGTATGAACCCAAGTACTTTATTAGCCTTGCTACGAGCAAAAACACATTGTTTACTTGGCTTAAGGTTCCTACTTATCATTACTCCTAAATCTCTCTCGCAGTCGGATTTCTCTATGGCATCGTTGTTCATCTGGTATCTGGTTTCCCTGTTTACATCTCCTATACTTAGTACTTTACATTTGTCCACGTTGAATTTCATCTGCCATTTTTCAGACCATTCCAAAAATTTGTTTAGATCTTCCTGTAGTTTTGCTGAGTCCCCGTCAGATTTAATAACACGTCCTATTTTAGTGTCATCAGCAAATTTGCTTATGTTGCTGTCTATGCCGATATCTATGTCGTTTATGTATATAATAAATAATAATGGTCCAAGTACTGAGCCATGGAGAACTCCACTTGTGACGTTGCTCCAATGGGACTTAGTGCCATTAATGCTCACTCGCTGTTTCCTGTCCTGTAACCACGCCCTAATCCATTTAAGGATATTACCTTTGATGCCATGTGCTTCTACCTTTCGACTTAGTCTTTCGTGGGGGACTCTGTCATAGGCTTTGCTAAAGTCGAGATATACCACATCATAATTGTGCCCCTCGTCCACCGATTCGAGAACTGATGAAAAGAATGTTAATAGATTAGTTAGACATGACGTCCGCTTGTGAAGCCATGCTGGGAATCATTGATCAATCGGTGCTTCTCCAGGCGATTTCGAATAGTTTGAAATGATTGCTTCCAGTAATTTGCCTACTTTTGATGTTAGACTGATTGGGCAGTAGTTAGAGGGTAGTGATCTATCCCCCTTCTTGAAAATCGGTATTACATTCGACATCCTCCAGGATTCTGCTACTACACCTGTTTTTAAGGACATGTTAAACAACTTTGCTAAGGGCATACTAAGCTCTTCCTTACATTCCTTTAATACCCTGGCAAATATCTCATCGGGACCAGCTGACTTATTAGGCTTTAGTTTGTCTATTTGCTTACTAACATCGCTACTGGTCACTACTATCTCGCTTAATTTGTTTTTTCACTATCTCTGAATAGAGTCGGTGCCTCGGGTATCATGTTTAAATTTTCGGTGGTGAAAACTGTTAAAAAATATTTATTCAAATTATTGCTCATTTCTCTGTCGTTATCAGTTAGCTCGCCGGTATCTGACCGTATTGGTCCAATCTTTTCTCGTGTTTTAGTTTGATACATTTGGTAGAATCCTTTGGGGTTTGTCTTCGCCTCCCTTGCTATCCTTACCTCATTATTCCTCTTGGCTTTCCTTATCTCGGTTTTAACCCGACTGGCCAATACCCTATAATAATCCTGGAGGTAAATTTCGCCACGATTTATCCTTCTACCTATAGCCTTCCTTTGGCCAATGATGTTCTTTAAATAATTATTTATCCACTTAGGGTCATTGTTGTCTGATCTGAGTTTTTTGTATGGTATGTTCTGCCTCTGTGCATTAAGTAACTCATTATTTAAATTGGATAAGAATGTAATATGTATGCAATACCATAAGGTTTTGTTGATGAAAACTGTAACCATTAAGTATAGTTAAAGAATACTACCTTGAAAAAGAAAAAGATACACTATAGTAATATTAAGATACTGTAATCTGTAACCATAAATTTTAGCTGATGAATACTACCTTGAAAAAGAGAAAGAGACAATAATATTAAGGTACTGTAGCCTACTCTGCAATCACAAGGTTTTACCAGTGAAAAAATATCAACAACAGTACAGTGCTGTATTTTTAAAAACTCACCTCCTTCAGATAGTGTGCTGGTCTGCTTTTGGCAGATCTCCATGTGCTTCTTCATTCTGCTTACAATACCCTGAATTTCTTGATTGCACTTCTTACATTTGGCTCTGAAACCTTTGCCCTTAGGAATTCTGTCAAAATAATACCATAGTGGGTCCTTTTTCCTCCCACTTGCTGCTATTCGTCCATTGGGCATATTTAATTAACACTTAATAGTTCCATATAATTTTAAAATACAAAGGAATACATAACAGTGCATAAATCAGAGGTGACAGCTTGTATGAAGTCTGGGAGTGGGAGTGCAGCTGACTGAGTGGGAGCTTAGTTATGCGTGAAGTGCTGTCTTGGAAACAGGGCTGAAAGGGTTTCTGCTACCTGTAGGGCCCCAGAAACATAGCAAAACAGACATCAAAGGCACTGCACTTCACTTAGGGCACTTCACAAGGTCACAAAGCACTTTAAATCCAGGGGCACTGTGGAGTATATCTTCTGGGCAGGAAACAGACGAGGCCGGCTCTTGAGACTTGTCAACTGTCGTGTTGGAGCTAATCACTGCGCCATGTGGTGGGATGTATATCCTAGACAAGGTTCTTCAAACTCCAGATGCACGAGCAGTAGATATATTCCATAAGCAGTACAAGACTTGGCAGGATAGCCGACAGGTACAGAAAAACAGGGACAAGCAAAAAGGACTCCAGATGCGTAGCCAGGCCGAAGCCGATCTGAGGGAAGTTAGCTAGCTAGGCAGGGAGAGTTGCTAGACATTACTTAGGGGGATGATGGAATCCCAGCCAATTTGTATAAAGCAGTAGGACTTCTGCTTACCAGCAGTCTCCACTCTCTCCTGGATAATATAAGGGAAAAGGAGGAAATCCTTAAGCTCTTAAAGATCCCTCCATCGTCAATTTTTATAAGAACAAGCGGGACCGGTCAGACTGTGGCAACTACCATGGGATCTCACTGCTGTCCGTAGTTGGCAAGATTATCGCCCGACTTTTTGTTAAACAGACTTCTTCCTGAGGCACAAAACTTCCTCACAGAATCTCAATGTGGATTTAGACCATCACGTGGCACTACTAACATGATCTTTTGCTGCCCGCCAGATACAGGAAAAGTGTAGAGAATAGCTTCATGACCTGTACATGGCCTTCATAGATCTAACCAAGGCCTTCGACCGGCCAACACGGAAGCTCTCTAGTGGTCCCTCAGCCACTTTGCCTGCCCACCAAAATACATCACCATTGTGAGGCAACTCCACGATTGCATTAACGGCAGTGTCCTGTGAGAATACTGGCATTTGTTCTCTTGTCTTCCCAGCGAACTCTAAGGATGGAATGTAGACAATGTTGGTGAAAGTTTTCAAGTGCCTTGAGGTGTATCCTGTTTGTGACCCATGTCTCGCTACCATATAGCAGGGTGAGGAGAACCACTGCTCGATATACATGCAACTTTGTAGATAATTTCAGTTCCATACAGCTGAAGACATGGGTATGGTGTCTGCCAAAGGCTTGAGATGCACATCTGATCAAATGTTGAATCTCTTCATAGACCTCCGTATTGGTGGACAGGTGGAAGCCGAGAGGGTAGTACCATTAAGCTGGGTGGATGGTGGAGGTGTGGCTGCTGTGATGTCCCTCCTTGCTACCCACAACATGGAGGAAAGGCAAAGTTGACAATAAAAAATTAAAGAGTGAATAATCTATGGGTTGAAATACGTGGGTGAAGCAAGAAAGGAGCACACACACACACAAGAATCACTGTGTGACAGACAAATTGAAGTTATGAAGGGGATAAGGAAATTATCACGTAAACTAAGTAATTTGATAACATTATATTAAGTATTGATTTAGTTGCTTATTTAGGTACGTTAAATAACACACGTAAAACAAAATATGCAATTATCAAAGCAAAATTAGCTAATATGCATTTGTCAAAACACACCAGAATATTACCCAATTACTTTACATTATACATTAAATAAACATACTATACACAAAAACACAAAAACCTGATATAAATGGAAGCTCAGGTAGCAAGTCTAGGTTGAGATGGCAAACCACAAGGAACCAGGGATTAAAGCTTTAGTCCACTACCATCAAACCATCACAGCACCACTAGCAGTAGCCCTTAATGCAATTCGTCGCCACACCCCGGGAGAAGAGGAACACCAAAGGCAGCAGAGAAGATAGTCAGCCTACCAGGCAGATACACTTGCCTCGATACCTCGGTCTCATAGTCAGATGGGAAACTGGTCTCATAGTCGGATAAGAAACGGGTTCTGAAACGGTGCTCACTGGGGTCAATTAGCTTCATGAAGCAGTTTCTTCCCCTGGTGTCTAGTTGGAGCAAGGTATGGTTATGCTGGTAGAGTGAGGAAAGGACAGAGTCATCACAATACACAGGGGCCGAAGATTGCATACGCATCTGCGAAGATGTTCAGGATCTCCTGACAAGGGTGAGGTCGTCTGCATACTGAAGTTCATTAATGGGAGCAGCCGACACCTTTATTCCTACCTGGAGTCGTCTTATGTTGAAAAGATCCTTCATCCGGTAATGGATGTCCGCCCCACCAACTATATGGGCACTGGCACGAGTAAGGAAAGCAGACAAGAAAATGGAATAGACAGGTGGTCTTTTCCGTTTGGATGGGAAAGAACTCTGACTGGGTGCCATTGTGCAGGACTCTGCCGTTCCTGCCATCGTGGAGTTGCCTCACACTGGCTATGAATTTTGATGGGCAGCCAAAACGGCTGAGGGTCCACCAGAGGGCTTCCCTGTTGACCGAATCGAAGACGTTGGTTAAGTGGATGAAGGCAATGTACAGTTCACGATGCTGTTCTCTGCTCTTTTCCTGTAACTGGCGGTCAGCAAAATATCATGTCAGTGGTGCCACGTGATGGTCTAAATCCACATTCAGATTCTGGGAGGAAGTATTCAGCCTCAGAAAGAAGTCTGCTAGGAGGACTCGGCGATAATCTTGCCAGCTACGGACAGCAGCCAGATCCTGCGGAAGTTGCCACAGTCTGATCTGTCTTCCTTGATCTTTTAAATATTGATGATGGAAGCATCTTTAATAGCTTGGGGATATGCACCTTGTCCCATATATTCTCCAGGAGAGAGTGGAGACTGCTGGTAAGTAGATGTCATCCTGCTTTATGCACCTTGGTTGGGATTCCATCAGGCCCTGAGGCTTTGTTATTTTTCATCTGTTTGATGGCAGTAGCTACCTCATCCAAGGATGGAGGATAGCTGAGGTGGGTCAGCTATGGATGCTGAGGAATCTACTGGGTAGTCAGGACATCCACAACGGTGTTTTGGTTGAGCAGTGAACGGTATTGCTCTTTCCAGCGCTGAAGGATGCCTTCTTCATATTTAATTAGGGAATTACTGTCGGATTAATGGAAGGGGGGGGGGGGGTTGCTGCGCCATG
Source organism: Homarus gammarus (assembly GCA_958450375.1). Classification (NCBI taxonomy): domain Eukaryota; kingdom Metazoa; phylum Arthropoda; class Malacostraca; order Decapoda; family Nephropidae; genus Homarus; species Homarus gammarus. Next base: position 398,651 of record CAUDMG010003442.1, read on the forward strand.
AGGGATTGGCCCATAAAATGTTTTAGTGGTCCTGAAAAATTCACGCATCTTGTGCTGATCCGCAAGTTTTTGCGTTTCACAAACTATACTTTTTGACCAGTCATTCTATTGTTTGCAAAGTTCACACTGGGGCGCCGTTTTCTTCTTGTGGAAGGTATCAGCTTTGGTCCAAGAATGAGGATTGTTCTGCCAGTCAGTTAAAGCAACACGTTTATCGTCGATGAGTACACTGATTTCCAGGTCATTTTCATCAAGCCAGTCCTAGTGTATTCTTTCGATCGGGTCGAGGGTCTCTCTGCAGGTTTTTGTCATGACAGTGTCGAGAACATCCCATTCGGCACTGGGATTTGGGTTGTTTGTTGACGGGTTGTTTATCAGCCCATGTTTGAGCAGCTCTCTGAAAGCATGTGCTACCTCTGGATCCTCTAGATGCTTAGTGTTAAAAACTTCTTCTGGAGGCTTGTTGCCTTCGCCATTTTGGGGCGAGGTGAAGTGAGAGCTTGGGTCCGACGAGCCGATGATGAGTGTCGTAGTGGTCTGAGCCATGCATGGCTCGGGTGATGAGGACATCTCGGCGATCTCTTTCTCTGACAATGATGTAGTCAATGAGATACCAGTGTTTGGAGCGTGGGTGTTGCCATGAACCCTTGAACTTGTCGGCCTGCCTAAACAAGGTATTGATGATAGTGAGGTTGTGTGCACCACACTTGCTGAAGAGGAGTAGGCCGTTGGGATTACATTTGCCTAATCCTTTTCTCCCTATGATTCTTTTGCAAACGTTAGCATCTCTGCCATCTCTGACATTGAAGTCACCAAGGAGTACAACCTCATCTTATCTGGGGATAGAGGTTAGCACTCTGTCAAGGTCGGCATAAAAGACCTCCTTGATGTCATCATCTGCATCCAGTGTTGGGGCATATGCACTGATGAAAAAGGCATGACGTAAGTGATTCACTGGGATTCTGAGCGTCATAAGGCGCTTGTTGATCCCAACAGGCATTTCAGTTAGCCTCTGTAGGATGCATTGGCTGATGGCAAACCCAACTAAATAAGTGCGGTTTCTCTCCATAGCAGGCTTATCCTTCCAGAAAAAATAAATATAGCCATACCCACGTTCTTTGAGTCGACCCTCGTTTGGGAGCCGGGACTCAATTATGACTGCTATGTCAATGTTATACCTACCAAGCTCCTTCGCAACAAGGGCGGTTCTTCATTTAGGACGCTCATTTGTGCCAATATCCAGATGGGTCCTGACATTCCTGAGCTTTGAGAGAGATGCAAGCCAATTTATCTAGAGTCGTGAATAACATAGTGACTCAATTGGTGAATAACTTGGTGCTAATCATTTAAGTGAATATTTATATAAAAGCAAAGGTGCTTTTGTTCTGAACTGGGATTATAATTGTGTTTTCGACCACAAAATGGTGACCTTATTGGGTGCGGTTGTCCAGTCAGGTTGGTTCTTTAGGCAGGCTATTTTTAGGGCACCTTTTCTAGCCCCCTCCCCATGTGGGGTGAGCAGAGGGGTTCCTTGAAAGGGCTGCTCAGTCGCACAGACAGGAACGTATTGCACTGCTGCCTAGAATCCAGTGCCGCCCAAGTGCAGAGTTGTGACTAAAAGTCATCTCTTCCTGCCCTCGTCGCCACTCGTCCATCGCCATTGGACTTTTGGGTTATTGGGGTTTGATGATGATGAGGAATATGATGAGCTGGATGATGGCTGCCTTTGAGTTGATACATATGGTGAGGCAGGAGCGCAGGCTGTAACCATGCATCTTGGCTCTCCCTTTTCCTGATCCAGTGGTGAAAGTCTGGCAACAACTAGGGAGAGAGAGAGTTGCAATGGACTGGCGATAGCCCACTTTGTTTGGTTTCGCCTTAGTAGCCTGTCCATCATGCATTGCCTTCGTCCGCCGGTGTATTCGTTGGGTTCCCATGTTGGTTACCTCTTCTGGCTATGCCGCCGTTGGGGTCTTGTTGGAGCTCTGTAAGTATGTCTGCCTAATGCGGGGCTCCATCCCAGATTTTTCGTTTGTGGTTTATTCCAGTATCCCTATACCTACCTAGGTTATTCCTCAAAAACAGCGGGGTAGTGGTTGTTAGGTGCCAGGACTTTTCCACATGCCAGTGGGCCTATGTGCCGTCCCTCTGGGTCCCACTGCTACTCCGATATCCCCTGCTGGTCTAGCCTAGGCCCTCGAGGCACCAAGTTACCGTGTGTTGCCACGAGGAGGCACAGCAGGGGTCTTGAGGGTGAAGATCCTGTGTACTGGCAGGGAAGACTTATGCAAGTTGCTTCCATGTTTGCAACGAGGGCTAGCCAGTGGCGGTAGCTGAAAGCGAGATGAAGCAAGCAGTGCTTGCACCTTAACACTAACATAATGCTGCCACAATAGATGTATTACACCGCCCTGTACATACACACACACACACAAACACACACACACTCTCTAAATCCTGATGTTGTATTTCACATCCTGTACAAGGAGTATCCGGTGTGGTTAAGTTCCAGACAAATATATTTCGTTTGGTTTAAATATCGGAGAGACTCGAAAAACTGAAGTGTGCTCCATTCAACTTGAGGTCAGTGATTTTTTTTTTTTTTTTTTTATTGGGCACCCCCCTACACCCTCTGTGCAAGGTGAAGCGCAGAAGCGCTTACAGCGCCCATCTGGAAAGCATGCTAAGTTCATGCTTGCCTTTATGTCTCATGAGTTAAGGGCATAGAAGCCTGAAGGGTCATAGGTTTTTTGGTCAAGGGTGTAGAAGCCTGAAGAGTCATAGGTTTTTGTCAGCAAGTTATTGGAAGCCCCAACAACTTTCCCTGAATACGAATTCGCAATTTTTCGATTTACAACAGGTATCTACTTTACTGCTAGGTGAACAGGGACGAAAGGGGCCTAGGAAGTGTGTCCAAACAACTTTCCACCGTCCCGGGAATCGAACCCTCAAATAAATATCAAAGTGGTTCAAACTTAAAATCAATGCCACTGTTTCCTTCTCAATCGTACTATAGTTTTTTTGATACGATAGAAACGTCTTTGAAAAACAACAAATAGGATACTCAACATCATCTTTTTCTTGTATTAAAACTCCATCAACTCCATAATCACTAGCATCTCCAAACAATTCAAATGGTTTATCATAATTTGGAGTAGAAAGTATGGGTGAACTTATAAGTATCTGTTTCAATTTCTTAAAAGCTTCATCACAAGGAACACTCCACACAAATTTGACTTTCTTTGACAACAGATTGGTTAGGGTAAAGAAATGGTTGAAAAGTTCTTACAAAACCTACGATGATATCCACTCATACCCAGAAATCTTAATAATTCTCTTCTATTTGTATGTGCAAGAAATTTCACAATACTTTCCACCTCAGTATTATTTGGTCTGACACTTCGCTGACCAACAACATAACCTAGATATTCTACAGATGCTTTAGCAAATTCACTCTTCACAAGGTTTACAGTCAAGTTTGCTTGATTCAATGTGTTAAGTACTTCCCTAATTAAATACAAATGTTCTTCCCAAGTTTTTGAATACAATACAATATCTTCTATATACTCAGAACAACCTTTAACATCGTACAATACTTGATTAACTAATCTTGGGAAAGTACTACCGCTGTTTTTCATACCAAAGGGTTACACTTTATAATGACATAAACCTTCCATAGTCACAAATGCAGAAATTTCTTTTGCTCTTTCAGTCAGTGGTGCTTCCCAATATCCTTTCAACAAATCCACCTAAGTTACAAATTTAGCATCTCCTATCTGGTCAATACAATCATCCACTCTTCGAATAGCTTTGGTTACATTTTTTACTTTTCTGTAATCAGTACAAAATCTATATGAAATACCATCAGGTTTAGTCACCAATACACACGGTGAACTCCAAGGACAGTTATTTCTTTCAATCATAACATTATCAAGCATACACTGTACTTCATTTCTTATTATCTCTCTCTTCTTTGGATTCACTGTATATGGGTATTGCTTAATGGGTTTTGTATTTTCAACCTCAACATCATGCTGTAATACCTCAGTTCTCCTAGGAACACCAGAAAACAAAGGCCTAAACTCATGTACAATTTGTATGATTTGATTTCTCTTCTCAGTACCTAAATGAACAAGTTTCTTTTCTGAATTATTCAACACACCTGAATTATTTAACAGTTTATTTTCACATCTACCCAACTTCATATCTTCACTTTTTCCTATCATCTTTTCATCATCAGACCTGACACATCGACAATTCACCTTGTTATTCACATCATTTTATGTAGAGTTTCTATCATAATATGGTTTTATCATGTTTACATGACAGAATTGGTTTGACTTGCATCTTTCTGGAGTATTTTACATAAGGTTCAATTCTTTTTTTCAATCACCCCGGGACCACAAAATCTGGCTTTCAATGGATTTCCTGCTTGTGGCAGCAATACCAACACTTGGTCACCAGGTTTGAACTCTCTGCTTCCAGACATCTTGTCATACCACCTTTTCATATCTTCCTGACTCTCTTTCAAATTTTCTGTAGCAATCTCTCTAGCCCTAAACAGTCTGTTTTTGAAATCTTATACATACTTCAATAACCCATGAGAATCACTTTTTCTAATCCACTTCTCCTTCAGCATACTTAATGGGCCTCTCATTTCATGTCCATATACCAACTCAAGTGGGCTAAAACCTGTAGACTCCTGTACAGCATCTCTGATGGCAAACAACGCTAAAGGCACACCTTCATCCCAATTTACAGACAATTCCTCACAATAAATTCTTAAAGTATTTTTTAAAGTCTGGTGGAACCTCAGCACAACTCCTTGGCTTTGCGGGTGATAACCACTTGACAAATTTTGCATTTCATGTAATTCCTTTAATATATTTTTAAACATTCCTGAAGTGAAATTACTTCCCCGGTCTGAGTGAATAATTTCAGGCAGGTCTACGCATGAGAAATATCTTACTAGCTCTCTTACAATATTTTTTAGAATGTATGCTAGGTAATGGTACAGCTTCTGGAAATCTGGTAGACACACACTTAATTGTCAACAGATAATTATTTCCCTTCCGTTTTTTAGGCAGAGGGCCTACACAATCAAATACAATTCTGCTAAGAGGTTTACAAAATGCAGAAATTGGCTTCAGTGGTGCCGGCTGTATAATCTGGATGGGCTTGCCCACTTTCTGACAAATCTCACAAGTTTTACAGTACTCAGATACATTTCTTTATATTAGGCCAATAAAAATGAGCTGTCTTCCTGACTCCCAAATGTCCAGATAAACAAGAATCATGGGATAAATCAATAACATTTTCCCTATATTCCTTTGGAATAACAATCTGCTTCCTAACCTTCCAATGATCCGATGCTGGAACATCAACAGGCCTCCACTTTCTCATTAACATACCACTTTGTACACAAAATCCAATTGATACATTACTCTCACCCCCATTTCTCTTAGCTTCACATTCCCTCAAACTCTCGTCACTGTTCTGTAACCTTACTACTTCCTCCTTGCCCACAACAAAATCTGGTAATACATAAATATTTGCTTCTACAGTACACTCCTTATTATTTTCCAACTCTACTGTATTATCTGTGGTCATAACATCCTCTTTAGCAAATATAACACCTATTCACAAATCATCATCAAACTCTTCTCTTCTCTTTGACATTGCCCTGGTCACAACACAAGCTGGGTACACAATTTCATTAGACTGCATATCACCATTAGGTTTACAATTCTTTGAATCATCCAACGCATCTTCATTTTTCACAACATGGTTCAGCCTCTACAGTAGTCTCTTCATCAAATGGATTTTCACTCATAATAGGCTCTGGGACCACATTGTCGCCAGCCAAATCATTACCCATTAACATCTGTGCTCCAGGTACGGGAACTTCAACACTTGCCCCAACTTTTACAACGCCACTCACAAATCCACTCTCAAGATTTGCATTATGTAATGGGACAGTCATTCCTGACCCTAATCCTCTTAAATTCACTTCTTCACCAGAGTAAGACTCATCTGTCCACTCTAATACATTTTCAAAATCACACTCTGATTGGCTCCAGTATCTCTCAATAATATAATTTTCTTCTCAGGACTACCTTTAATCCCAATCTTTCCTTCAGTAATAAATGGCTCAAAATTCACAGATTTGGGCTTAATCACACTGTACTGATTACCTCTTACATTACAAATATTCCACGGCCTTCCAGCAACAGTTAATGCCGCAGACTTTGGGCCACTCTGACACAGATATTTAGTTTGGCCACTTTCTCCACATGCAAAACATATTATTGGTGGTCTCTTCTGTCTACTAACATAAGGGTTATAAGTGGACTGAGGTCTTGGGTGTTTATATTGTGTTTGTCCTTGTGATCTATTCCCTACAGTATTATGTTACACCTGGTTAGGTGGACCCCCCCTTAAAATAATTTGGACTAGGCTTCTTAACATTTGAATAGTTCTGATACTTATGATTTCTGTCGTAATTCTGGCTTCTATTATGCCTTACTCCACCTTGTTTTTGAGACACCTCCTCCTTATACATTTTGTGTGCCACTGCTAACTGGTCAGCCAACATAGCCGCATTCATCAAATTATTCACTATATTCTTACTTATTTCTTACTTAATCTCAGGGTGCACAAGACTTTTAAAATGTTCCAACAGGACTAACGGCCGGATTATGAAACAACATCTACCATCTCCGATGAAGATTCTTTTCGAAGGGATTGTTCTTTCAAGCGGTATTTTCAAATGCTTGAACCTTTTCCACTTCGTGTGGGATGAGTTTTTTAGGTCTGGTAATACTGTCCTCTTCGCTAATTCATTATGGTCATCTTTTCGCTGATGCATTATGGGTCCTGTGTGTGTTTGCTTACCTTCGTTGGCGCCAAAATTAAGAGTATACCTGCTCTCGTCATGGCCATTTTTTCCTCCAAAGAATCCAGGGCAAGTTCCATATCACAGAGAGAACGGGATTTATTAGTATATTTGATTGGGGAGGAGAAAATATTACAAAACAAAAGTACGTGTGGGAAGCGTGTTTCGTGAAAGAAGCAAGCATGGTCATTGGTATTGAAGTGGATATGGACCCGTCAATCAATTTAATTGATGAGGACCACAGTTACTAAGCTCAAAGCATGCCTTCCACAAATCTTGTGCAAGAGATTAGCTTCACAAATCCTGTACCAGATCCTGCCTGCAGCAGAGGCCATGACATACCATTGCAAGACAAAAATTTGCAACCTAGCCCCTCAACCTCCTCTCAGAAATAGACAAATAGAACGTCATTATTTGATGAAAACCAGTATGGCCGGCCCACCCAACAGGAAAAATAGAACCAATGAAGAGGAAGAAAATAATAAAATATTTTGGAGAACACAGCAGCAGTTGGTAGATAAACAATTAGAAGAAACAATGATCAACATTCAACTTACAAATAATCAGAAGTTGCATTCAGATTTTGAGATTCAGCTTGTAAACATAAAGATTCAAGTTGAAAAAAAACTCGAAAGGATGGGAAATAATTCTGTACAGTACAGTACAGTATAGTATTAAATTACTTTTGTATTGGGTGTTCTCTCAGTCACCCTTGTCGCTGTTTAAGGGTTAATAGTACAATCAGTTCACAAACAACAAAACCGGTGTAATTCACTAAGTAACTATTGTGATTTTCTACCTAACTATACATTCTTTTAACCTAACCTAGCATAAATTATCACATGTCGTGGGCGAACTTACTATTTCTGAGTTTGGGGAAGCTGTTGTGAAGTCAACTATATTAGCCAAAATACTGTATCATATATAACTTAAGTCACATTTTCATTAAATAATCAAACTCCATCTTCCAGTGAACTTGTTTTATTATGCACCTAAATTCAGCCAAATGGAAGTTTGCCAAAACGAAATAATGTAATTGGTGATGAAAAATTAGAGCCTGTAGAAACTCACTTATAAAACTGCTAAAAAGTTGCATTAAGTAACTTAAATGGACTTACTTTATTAATATATGCAACATAAAGTTTTGAGACGATTTTCTCCCAGTGAAATTTGCCTCTATCCGTTTAAATATTTCTAGGCAAGAACGTCACTAGTTTATATTTTCCAGACATAAACTCACTTATAAAATTAATAAAAAGTTTAATAAATTACCGAAAATGTGCATACCCGATTAGTACTAGCGTTAGTAAGATGAGATGACTCCAGCAGCTTGCATTTGGCAATAACAAATTGACAGGCAGCTCATTTCTGCGAAAGTCGTAATATGACAGGGAACACAGCTTTTGCACTGTCATAATATGGGCCGTAAAACCAATAATGAAAAAAAAAATATATATATATATAAAATTTCTAATACGTGTTTCTTTGTACAATAATCGTATTGACTATAAATATTCAATAAAACTAACAAAATAATTATGAAGAGGGTGACGAAAAGCAGTTAATAGCTACCTCTTCAAAGTTAAGTACTATTAGTTCGTTTTCATGCCACCACACTCATTCGTGCGCTGTAGTAAAAGGTTCTTCGCAATTAAAAATACGGCTTTCGACATGAGGACATTCTTCAAGGGAAGATGTTGTTCAATAATACGGCCGTAACTGTCATATGTAGTAGGTATTAGGCAGCTACCAAACAGGGAGGTACTACCGCCTGGGAAGATATTGGAAACATAATGTGTTGTCTATGGTAGACCCCACTACAACATGGCATCACAAAAATTATGACCAAGTCCCAGGTTGCTCATCTGACTTTCTGCCTCATTTACACACAATTGCAGAATTTCAATTGTTCCTCACTTTTGATTATTTTTCATTTTGTATTTCTTTATGGTTCTTTATTATTATTATTATTATTATTATTATTATTATTATTATTATTATTTTTATTATTATTATTATTATTATTATTATTATTATTATTATTATTATTATCATTATTATTATTATTATTATTATGATTATTATTATTATTATTATTATTATCATCATCATCATCATCATTATTATTATTATTATTATTATTATTATTATCATTATTATTATTATTATTATTATTATCATTACTACATTTTCACCCCCCTGGCCCCGATGTGGGTCAGTGACCTGTGCCCGAGTGGGCTAATCCCCGTAAAAAAAAAAATAAATGTCATCCAAAGTCTTTACTTCTTCAGACTTTCATATCAAGATAGGTTAAAGAAACTAAACTTGCATTCCCTAGAAAGGCGAAGAGTGCGGGGAGATATGATAGAAGTATCTAAGTGGGTGAAAGGAATCAATAAAGGCGATATAGATAAAGTTCTTATAATATCCGAGGAGGATAGGACTCATATCAACGGATTTAAGTTGGATAAGTTTAGGTTTAGGAGGGAGATAGGAAGGAACTGGTTCACAAATAGGGTGGTGGACGAGTGGAACAAGCTTAGCAACTTTGTAGTAAGTGCTGGAACGCTGGAGAGTTTTAAAAGGAGGCTAGATAGATTCAAGGATGATAGGGAGTGGTAGTAACTCTCGACAGGAGCTGCCATGCACAGGCCAACCGGCCTATTGCATATTGCAGACTCCTTATTTTCTTATGTTCTTATGTTATCTATCAAATCTCATCCCACATTATCTAGCCACTTCAAGATGAGTTTGTCCACTCATTTTCTTAATGTCCCTAAACCTTCTCCTGTATACTTCTGGATCCATTTCCACCGTCTTCAACACTGCTTCTTTAACAGCCTCATAATCCACAGACTCTGACATACTCAGACACGCATACGCCTCTCTGGCCTTGCCCTTAAATTTACTCAGAACCAATATTGCCCAGTCACTTTTGTCCCATTCTTTTTTAGTTGCAACTTTTTCAAACAGAACAAAGACGTCCTCAGCTTCTTCCACAAACTCAGGTAAATGACATACTCTATTATCTTTATCTCCATTTCCTCTCCTTATACCTATCCTCTCCTCTTCTTCTAATTACCTCAGTTCTACCTCTTTATCTGCCTGTATCTTCTCCCTTTCTCTTTCTACCTCTAATTGCATTTTCTTAAATTCAAATTCTAATTTTAACTTCTATATTGCTACTTGTTCACTTATCTGTTTATAACCACCACTAAAATTATCAACACCTTCAACTTCCTCCAATATTGAAAAAGACACCAATTCATCAATTAAATCTCTCTGCGTATCACTTTTGATATATGACCTCAGAGAAATTTCATACCTAGATGCCACCTCAATTAGTTCCTCCTTATTACACTGGTACAAAAAGTGAACACCATTGGTTTCCTGAAATTGATCAACATTTCCTGCCATGTTTCCAATTTCTCACAGTAATCACCTAACCTCACAGTTTTTATACAAGTATTAACAATTACTTGTTTACAGAAATATTCACCAGCACACCACACGAGAGCACAGTAACTAACCTTCAAACACTTCGGTACAGCTTGGTTACACTGGGACAATCAGTATACTTGACTCAATCCACTCCCGGACACAGGCCCCCACGTTACAACCTTCACACCCCCTTCTAGGACTCACTAGAGGATGTAAAGTCAGCCCATAGGCCAATTATATCAGAGGAGACTCTGAAATAACTGCTTCTGTGAACAAAGAGATTAAATGTTAAACACAGACCCTTACCTTATTTCTGGCTGACAATCCTCTGACAACTGACAGATGTTTATTTTAATACCACTGTTCCCATTAAGACTGGTTTAACCAAACCACAGCTTAAAATAATACAACAATATATATTTAAAAACAAAATATAATGAATATGTGCTCTCCATCCATGCACATACAAAAAGGCCACAAATCAATTCACTCAAAATAATGTTATCTCCACCAAATACAATGCGCTCTCACTACTACAATAATCTTTAGACTATAAGGAACATATTACACTTTAGTTAACCCCATAATTATCCATGATTGCCCAGATAATAATAGATAAATACAAGTGATCGTGGGCACTTCGTGCCCGGTGGCGAGTCCGGTCGTACAGTTCACCGAGGTTGTTATAATCATGGTCGTGGTTGTTATAATCATGGTCGTGGTTGATATTATCATGGTCGTGGTTGTTATATTCATAGTCGTAGTTGTTATAATCATGGTCGTGGTTGTTATTATCATGGTCGTGGTTGCTATAATAATGCTCGTGGTTGTTATAATCATGGTCGTGGTTGTTATAATCATAGTCGTGATTGTTATAGTCATAGTCGTGGTTGTTATATTCATGGTCGTGCTTGTTATATTCATGGTCGTGCTTGTTATAATCATAGTCGTGCTTGTTATAATCATGGTCATGGTTGTTATAATCATATTCGTGGTTGCTATAATCATGGCCCTGGTTGTTATAATCATGGTCGTTGTTGTTATATTCATAGTCGTGGTTGTTATAATCCTGGTCGCGGTTGTTATAATCATAGTCGTAGTTGTTACAATCATGGTCGTGGTTGTTATCATGGTCGAGGTTGTTATAATCATGGTCGAGGTTGTTATAATCATAGTCATGGTTGTTATAATCATGGTCGTGGTTGTTATTATCATCGTCGTGGTTGCTATAATAATGGTCGTGGTTGTTATAATCGTAGTCGTGGTTGTTATAATCATGGTCGTGGTTGCTATAATCATAGTCTTGGTTGTTATAATCATAGTCATGGTTGTTATAATCATGGTAGTGGTTGTTATAATCATGATCGTGGTTGTTATTATCATGGTCGTGGTTGTTATAATAATGGTCGTGGTTGTTATAATCGTAGTCGTGGTTGTTATAATCATGGTCGTGGTTGCTATAATCATAATCTTGGTTGTTATACTCATAGTCGTGGTTGTTATATTCATGGTCGTGCTTGTTATATTCAAGGTCGTGCTTGTTATAATCATAGTCGTGGTTGTTATAAAAATGGTCGTGGTTGTTATAATCATAGTAGTGGTTGTTATAACCATGGTCGTGGTTGTTATAATCATAGTCGTGGTTGTTATTTTCATGGTCGTGCTTGTTATATTCATGGTCGTGCTTGTTATATTCATGGTCGTGCATGTTATAATCATAGTCGTGGTTGTTATAATCATGGTCCTGGTTGTTATAATCATTGTCGTGGTTGTTATAAATCATGATCGTGGTTGTTATGATCATAGTCGTGGTTGTTATAATCATATTCGTGGTTGTTATAATCACGGTCGTGGTTGTTATAATCATAGTCGTAGTTGCTATAATCATGGTCGTGGTTGCGATCATGGTCGAGGTTGTTATAATCATGGTCGAGGTTGTTATAATCATAGTCATGGTTGTTATAATCATGGTCGTGGTTGTTATAATCATGATCGTGGTTGTTATTATCATGGTCGTGGTTGTTATAATCATATATGGTTGTTATAATCATAGTCGTGGTTGTTATAATCATGGTCGTGGTTGTTATAATCATATATGGTTGTTATAATCATGGTCGTGGTTGTTATAATCATAGTCTTGGTTGTAATAATCATAATCGTGGTTGTTATATTCATGGTCGTGCTTGATATATTCATGGTCGTGCTTGTTATAATCATAGTCGTGGTTATTATAATAATGGTCGTGGTTGTTATAATCATAGTCGTGGTTGTTATAATCATGGTCGTGGTTGTTATATCATAGTCGTGGCTGTTATAATCATGGTCGCGGTTGTTATATTCATGGTCGTGCTTGTTATATTCATGGTCGTGCATGTTATAATCATAGTCGTGGTTGTTATAATCATGGTCCTGGTTGTTATAATCATTGTCGTGGTTGTTATAAATCATGATCGTGGTTGTTATGATCATAGTCGTGGTTGTTATAATCATATTCGTGGTTGTTATAATCACGGTCGTGGTTGTTATAATCATAGTCGTAGTTGTTATAATCATGGTCGTGGTTGCGATCATGGTCGAGGTTGTTATAATCATGGTCGAGGTTGTTATAATCATGGTCGTGGTTGTTATAATCATGGTCGTGGTTGTTATAATCATGGTCGTGGTTGTTATAATCATGGTCGTGGTTGTTATATTCATGGTCGTGCTTGTTATAATCATAGTAATGGTTGTTATAATCATGGTCGTGGTTGCTATAATCATGGTCGTGCTTGTTATAATCATTGTAGTGGTTGTTATAATCATGGTCGTGGTTGTTATAATCATGGTCGTGGTTGTTAAAATCATGGTTGTGGTTGTTATATTCATGGTCGTGCTTGTTATAATCATAGTAATGGTTGTTATAATCATGGTCGTGGTTGTTATAATCATGGTCGTGCTTGTAATAATCATGATCATGGTTGTTATAATCATGGTTGTGGTTGTTATTCATGGTCGTGCTTGCTATAATCATTAGTAATGGTTGTTATAATCATGGTCGTGGTTGTCATAATCATGATCGTGGTTGTTATATTCATGGTCGTGCTTGTTATAATCATAGTAATGGTTGTTATAATAATGGTCGTGGTTGTTATACTCATGGTCGTGGTTCTTATAATCATGATCGTGGTTGTTTTAATCATGGTTGTGGTTGTTATATTCATGGTCGTGCTTGTTATAATCATAGTAATGGTTGTTATAATCATGGTCGTGGTTGTTATAATCATGATCGTGGTTGTTATATTCATGGTCGTGCTTGTTATAATCATAGTAATGATTGTTATAATCATGGTCGTGGTTGTTATACTCATGGTCGTGGTTGTTATAATCATGGTCGTGGTTGTTATATTCATAGTCGTGGTTGTTATAATCCTGGTCGCGGTTGTTATAATCATAGTCGTAGTTGTTACAATCATGGTCGTGGTTGTTATCATGGTCGAGGTTGTTATAATTATGGTCGAGGTTGTTATAATCATAGTCATGGTTGTTATAATCATGGTCGTGGTTGTTATAATCATGATCGTGGTTGTTATTATCATGGTCGTGGTTGTTATAATAATGGTCGTGGTTGTTATAATCGTAGTCGTGGTTGTTATAATCATGGTCGTGGTTGCTATAATCATAGTCTTGGTTCTTATAATCATAGTCGTGGTTGTTATATTCATGGTCGTGCTTGTTATATTCAAGGTCGTGCTTGTTATAATCAAAGTCGTGGTTGTTATAAAAATGGTCGTGGTTGTTATAATCATAGTAGTGGTTGTTATAACCATGGTCGTGGTTGTTATAATCATAGTCGTGGTTGTTATAATCATAGTCGTGGTTGTTATATTCATGGTCGTGCTTGTTATATTCATGGTCGTGCTTGTTATAATCATAGTCGTGGTTGTTATAATCATGGTCGTGGTTGTTATAATCATATATGGTTGTTATAATCATGGTCGTGGTTGTTATAATCATAGTCTTGGTTGTTATAATCATAATCGTGGTTGTTATGTTCATGGTCGTGCTTGTTATATTCATGGTCGTGCTTGTTATAATCATAGTCGTGGTTATTATAATAATGGTCGTGGTTGTTATAATCATAGTCGTGGTTGTTATAATCATGGTCGTGGTTGTTATAATCATAGTCGTGGCTGTTATAATCATAGTCGTGGTTGTTATATTCATGGTCGTGCTTGTTATATTCATGGTCGTGCTTGTTATAATCATAGTCGTGGTTGTTATAATCATGGTCCTGGTTGTTATAATCATTGTCGTGGTTGTTATAAATCATGATCGTGGTTGTTATGATCATAGTCGTGGTTATTATAATCATATTCGTGGTTGTTATAATCACGGTCGTGGTTGTTATAATCATAGTCGTAGTTGTTATAATCATGGTCGTGGTTGCGATCATGGTCGAGGTTGTTATAATCATGGTCGAGGTTGTTATAATCATGGTCGTGGTTGTTATAATCATGGTCGTGGTTGTTATAATCATGGTCGTGGTTGTTATAATCATGGTCGTGGTTGTTATATTCATGGTCGTGCTTGTTATAATCATAGTAATGGTTGTTATAATCATGGCCGTGGTTGTTATAATCATGGTCGTGCTTGTTATAATCATAGTAATGGTTGTTATAATCATGGTCGTGGTTGTTATATTCATGGTCGTGCTTGTTATAATCATAGTAATGGTTGTTATAATAATGGTCGTGGTTGTTATACTCATGGTCGTGGTTCTTATAATTATGGTCGTGGTTGTTATAATCATGGTCGTGGTTCTTATAATCATGCTCGTGGTTGTTTTAATCATGGTTGTGGTTGTTATATTCATGGTCGTGCTTGTTATAATCATAGTAATGGTTGTTATAATCATGGTCGTGGTTGTTATAATCATGATCGTGGTTGTTATATTCATGGTCGTGCTTGTTATAATCATAGTAATGATTGTTATAATCATGGTCGTGGTTGTTATACTCATGGTCGTGGTTGTTATAATCATGGTCGTGGTTGTTATAATCATGGTCGTGGTTGTTATAATCATGGTCGTGGTTGTTATAATCATGGTCCTCGTTGTTAAAATTAGGGTCCTGGTTGTTATAATCATCTTCGTGGTTGTTATAATCATGGTCCTGGTTGTTAAAATTATGGTCCTGGTTGTTATGATCATGGTCGTGGTTGTTATAATCATGGTCGTGCTTGTTATAATCAGAGTAGTGGTTGTTATAATCATGGTCGTTGTTGTTATAATCATGGTCGTGGTTGTTATATTCATCTTCGTGGTTGTTATAATCATGGTCGTGGCTGTTATAATCATGGTCGTGGTTGTTATAATCATGGTCCTGGTTGTTATAGCCATGGTCCTGGTTGTTATAATCATGGTCGTAGTTGTTATAATCATGGTCGTGGTCGTGAGTCTTACAGTATCTAATATACTATAAGAAGGAATAGAATAAAGGTTAGAATAATTAGTTTTAAGAAATATTCGCCATAAGGAGTGGTTAAAATCATAAAAAACAAATTATTATGAATCACTGATGATCATTCGGAGATAAATTATATTATGAAGAGAAGTGACCTTGATTCTGGTTAGATTAGTCACCATCTGCTTAAGTCATCACCTGTGTTAAGTCATCATAGTCATCATCTACGTTAGTCAGTTTTAGGCCCATCTCACATAACTGACCGACCATCGATGTTCTTTCCGCGCGTGGGTGTTAGTTTTCAATGGGTCTTATTATTTACGCTGGTGGATGTAAGACCTCCCACCCTCACTGACGCAGCTATGGTCAATTTGGTGTTATTCTTGTTTATAAATGCCGTCTAATCTGTCTCAAGTCTATGTGTCCTGTCTAGTGCCATCCCAACTGTCTGTTCGTCTGCATGGTGTTTGAATGCAAGCCCGTCTGTACTAATGTGAACCAGTCAGTCAGCTGTCTGTCTGTCATGTTAGTTGCCATATTGTAGATTTGTGCATGTATGAATCTGTCTATTTTTGTCAACCTCCTGTCTGTTTCACTGTCTATATTCACCCTGTGTCTATTGTAGTCATTTTCTCCATGCATTCCTGTTATTATCTTTTTATCTCTTCTCCTTTTCTTACGTACAGTCACCCACAGGAATAAGTATACACTGTAGCTGTAAGGTCGTCTGGTAATGTTGAAACTGTATCCAGGAGCATGATGAAACTCAGCTTTCCCCCACCTGTTATCTCTAACTATTTTATGCTTCCCCTTCTTTATTCTTATATTTACTCATCTTCCTTCCTTTACTAATCCAAACAACATTAAAAAAAAAAGTAGGCTAAGAAAAAAAGTGGGGGGAGGAGGATGGGAGCCGTAAGATAACTGCAATCGTGGGCTGACAGCGTCCAGCGAATGAGGGTGCGCCAAGTCCGTAGACTTGCATCGTTTCCAGCGTAAATAAAATGGTTATGTAATGGCTTCCTAAAGAAACCATCGATATGGGACCAGGTTTGTTCCACTGTACAAATTTTTTGCGATTTTTCCACCAAGTTTGATGAAAAACAATTGTGCCGTTTCGGCTGCCCAGACACACACACACACACACATGCCTAGCGCTATAGTATATTAGATGCACCACACAAGCTTGACCCTCCTATTATACTGTACATACTAATATAAAATAATCAAGAAATTTGTAATTATTTTTACCATAAGCTTGGAATTTCGATTCTAAAGAAAAACGGTACACAATAGAAACTAAATACAATGGGTAACTGAAACAAATATTGAGGGAAAGGGGACATGACCATAACAGTGCAGGTATACAGTACAGCAATTATAAACAGAAAGGCAATTCTACCAAAGATAGTCGACATACCTGTCAGATCCTTATTTCCAGAAGGCTACGTAATTTCCGGTGCGGATCTAGACATTTACAAACAGGGATGCGGCTTACTAAACAGTGCACTAAAGAAAATTCACATTATACACTTATATCAATATTAAATCCATTATATAAAAAAAGAGCTCATAAAAACTAATGGACAGTCAACAATGATAGACGTGGTTTACGACTCGCCTCTCACGATCCTTTGAAAATCTGAAGAAGGCTAGACTTATGTTCCTTTTGGTGTTGTTGGAACAATTTTCTGCTACACAGTAATTTATATCCCATTATAAATGGTAAAACAATGTGCACAAGACTAAAAAAAACAATGCATTCACCAAAATACGAGATTCTTTCTACTTAATCTTTGCTTGCCTACTGCTGTTTATATTTAGCAGCCGCTTGGTGGCGCCACAGTCAGGGGATGAACGAGTTCGCCCATTGGAGCATGCCATCCTCCTACAGTACAGAATCCTTGAATTTAGTAGATGTGTCATGGGACCGAAAGTACCCAGCATTAACATTACCCAATCAAGAAAATAGTATTGTAACATTAGCAAATGGGGTTGTAGTAGGAACTTAAAACATATAGACTACCTCTTTATATCCCTCATTTACTAGCACAAAATATATGTACAAACAGAGAGAAAGGGAGAGAGAGACTTGGAACAAATTTGAACCAGATATCTGAATAAAGCATTATTTTGAGATTTGTGTCTTGAAAGAAAGAACACCAGTGCTTAGTGATGGTGTATTTACTAGCTTGTAAAGATATTAACATGTGTCACAACCTCCCAAAACTTCTTCTCTCTACCATTTCCTTCCACATCTCACTAACTTCACCTCACCATTCTTCCCTCCGTCCCTCCTTCTCACCAGTCTATCCTCGTCCCACCCTCATCGCCTTCCATCCCTCTCGATCAACGCATAAGGTCTGTCTTGAACTCTCCACCGCTTCCCTCAACACTCCCTCCCTCACATTCTCCCTCTAATCATATAACATACATACACATTATACAGAGTGTGAGATATAAATTATCACGACCCTGTAGTTAGGCATTGAGTGATGCAATACAACTAAAGGAGATAAAACTCAACAATATGCCCCCCCCCCCCCCCATCACCATACCGTCATATCCGCCAGAGATCTAAAGTTTGACTATAAGGCTGCAGGTGCCCAAGAAGGGCACGATATAGCAGGCCAAACCCTTAATAACATCTGTTCTTATGCTCACCCAAGGCCTCTTAGTTGGCTCTGCTCCTGGCGCTGTACATGTAATTAACAGTTTGCCGTTAACCTCAGGACAACAGTCAGTAAAACAGATGAATTTTACATGACAAAGTATTTAAGCCATACACAGGTGTGTAAGTGATCACTATATGTTAGGGAAATTTATTGGTGAAATTGCACTTTATTGATAGAATTCCCACATATTAGGGTTATGAAGTGTATCTAACAAGGTTAAGAATTATATCTAAGAAGAATATGAATTATAGTATAAAATATTGAATTATACTTAATAAGACTCTGAATTATATATATATGGTCATTTTTATTTTTATTATTATTGATTATGGATGCTCTTTCCAGGTTTATTTAGACCGTGTTAATGAAAAGCTTCGTTCAGATTATGTTGTCAATGTTTGAATAAACTCGGTGAACTTGTAAGATAAAAGAAAGGAATACATATACGAGTGTTCAGTGCGTGAGTGTAGTGCTTTTTGTGTGTGGAAATTTATAGTGTCGCCACGATACGAGTCCACGAAACGCAGGTTAGGATAGAAAAATATCTATGTTTTGCCATTTTTTATTACGAACTGGCTGTTTATAAAGAGAAAAGCTTAATGTACGAAGCGTAAACTAAGAACTAGAATAAAATGTGAACAAATAAGGTACAGTGGATAATTTTATCAAGGAAATGGAGAGACGAGTGTAACGTAGAACAGTTTATAAAACACACAATAATTCCGTGAACATACAGTGCACGAAAACACCAAGTCGCGCGTAGATTTGTATTATAAATGTTAATGCTTTCACAGTGAACAAGGAAAAGTTTATCTGGAATGAGCAAACAGACTCAACAGTGGCAACAATATGTGACGAGAAAGTAAACATAGCATTAGATATAGTTAATTAACTCACATTATGTGTACTGTACAAAAGAATCAGAAATTTATCATGCAAAACTTAAATAAAAATTGAAACAACGTTAGTGTTTCTACGCAAAGGTTACGTTAGAGAGACTGTCAAGTGCCTAAACAAGTGAGAATTCCAGCATTTCTCTAAACCTACCTACATCCGTTTAACATGAGAGTGCAGCTAGCAGGAGTCTGGAGGCTGTCATAGTGTTACTCGGATGTGTACCTACTTGAACATCTTTTCTTAGTCTCAAATACCAGTTGTGGAGGTCAGGAATTCATAGTGCTAATGGTAATATTTGGCAAATATAAAGATAAAGCAAACAGGATTAAGGAAAAATGTATTGGTTAATGTAATGAAAAACAGGACGTAAGATGTCTAAACGTGCATAGAACCTTATTTAACCATGACTAAAATGACGTTTTGGATTTAAAGTGAATATGACAAGGCAAGAATTGTGACGAAAACGTTTGTAAATATCGCCTGTAAATAGTGTTCCATATGAGAGTGGCATCGCAAAGTGGCGGATAATGACAGTTTAGAATTTGACAAAGTTCGTGACTCCAGAGCGAAAATATCTTGAAGGTCAAACTGACCAAACACAAATTTAAACTTGTCTCGCTGGGAAAATAATTTGTGTACAAGAGGAGTTCGTCTGTGTGTGTGTGTGTGTGTGTGAGGGAGGACGACGACAGTGGATGAGGGAGGAGTGGCGCCCATGACTTCAACTCCTTGGGCCCACCACCACCACCATCGTACTCAGAGGTAAGTCTACAACTATCTGAAGTCTATGTCGCGATATACAACCATTAGTTAACAGCTTAAGGTGTACCCAAAACATCCAAGGATACTCACAGTCTATGGTTATGTAAGATGTTAACTAAAAGTTTCACTCATGAACAAATTTGTAGAGCGCACCAATATATGAATATATCAGAAATACAATAAAGTCAGTGAAAATCAATTATCATATATGGGTGGGGGGTAGTTAAACATGCACCAACAGAAGTTGCTTATAATTATACTCAATACTTGTGTGTTTACAAAAAACACATTAAGGAAATACACAAGAAGTTATAAAGGTAACGATTGAAAAAACAAAAACAATGTGGTTAGATTTGTATAATGACGTGCATATAGGTAGAAAGTATAAGAACATAGCCCAGATATGATTCTAGTTGTTGAATCATATGTCAAGTGAACGATTACGAGCACTTTAGTCACGCATCTCTAAGTAAGTAAGGCTGAAATATCTCTAGACACTAGAGAATACACAAGTCTTATAAGGTACGTAGCAGTAGGCAAGCAAGAGGTCCACCACGATTGATAGGGTGACGAGAATCAAGGAGAAGGCGCTAGGAACACTCCATCCTGAAAATTTGGTCCCGAAGATTGGTCCTTTTTTTTAGTTTAACAAATTTATTGACAGAGCTTGTAGTACAGTTTGCCTATTCTGAGTAATTCAGTCAGGTCTTGACACTGAGGGTGGTATCACTTCTCACTGTCACGCAGGACAGAGGTTCACACACAAAGAAATACATCATATTCATTAACAACTATAAATGTATATAGGTCAGATTCATATGGGTAATGTCACTGTTCACTGCCATGCAGGACAGAGGTTCGTACACAAAGAGTTGCATCATATTAATTGACAGTACATATACATATATGTAAACACACACAAAGCACATATACATACATATACGTATATACAGTACATACACATATACACGTACATGCACATATACATGCACACACGCACACATACATACATATACGTCGGTCAGATTCATGTGGGTAATGTCACTTTCTACTGCCATACAGGACAGAGGTTCGTACACAAAGAATGCATCATATTCATTGACACTATATATAGGTCAGATTCATGTGGGTAATGCCAACGTTCACTGCCACGCAGGACAGAGGTTCGTACACAAAGAAGGAAATACATCACATTCACCAGCAGCATATATAGGTCAGTGGATCACATACATTGGAGTCATATTCTAACTGAAGACTAATCAGTGTGGGCTAGCAAATTTGGGATAAACAGCAAGAATGTCCTCAAGTACACCTGATTCAATGAAGTAATTACATAGTTCAAGATACAATAAGTCAGGTGGCCTGAAGTCTTTGACAGTGTCACATTCAATAATATAGTGTTCAAGTGTATGCTTTAAAGGTATATCACAAAGTTTACATGCTGAGTGTTCCGGTATGGGTACAGCGTTACTAACTTGCCAGATGTGTTTGTATCCTAACCTAATTCTGGCCACGACTACATCACATTGTCTGGTTCTGTCCTTATGCTGGCCATACCGGTACCTCTTGTTACAAAATTTGTCATATTTACTAATGCTACAACTGTCAGGTCTCTCTGCATTTCTCACTTCTTCTAGATCAGAGCTTATGATTCTGACTTGAATGTTTTTAATTACAGCATTGGACAGACCAAGGTCACGGTCAACATTTACTTTCTTACATGCCTCATTGGCCAGTCTATCAGCACGGTCATGATACCTGATTCCAACATGGGATGCAATCCACACAAATTCGATACGAAAGTTGTTCTCATAAACAGTTATCACATTCCTTTTAATATCACATGCAACTTTAGACATAGAGCCTGACCTCAAAAAATTAGGTTTCATTGCACGACTGCAGTGATCGAAGATAACTGTGGTGAAGGGGTGACTAAACTAACCTTACCAAACCTAACCCAATATTCTAGAGACCGGATTTTCTGGGACCGAATTTTCTAAGTACCCAATATTGAGAACCGAATTTTCCAGGGACCAATTTTCTGGGACCAATTTTCTGGCACCTAATTTTCTAGATTTACAAGGAGAAAGAGAGGTAGTGCATGGGGGATCTCCGGCAGACAAACGCTGAATTTTCACCGAACCTGGAGGTATTTTCCGCATAATCTTTTTTTTCATATTTTCAGTGTATTCTGCGTGACTTGAATCAAAATCTGGATGATGCCACCTTAGAATCCTTGGGGAATTTGAGACATTCAACTAGAGCAGCAAACTACATTTTTTTCGACTTGAAAAAATTTCTTCTTGAAGATTTTCGTGTCAAAACATAAGTTTTTAAGTTCAATTAACATAGTACAGGGCATTTTTCCAAAACAATGTGATTTTTTTGTGTAAAATAGCACATAATAGCTGGTAAAAAAAATGCAAACTATCGCCATCATTTAATTGTTAATCAGACAAATTCTTCTTTACTTTCTACCTAAGAGTAAGTGACGTCTTGAGTTAAAGACAATACGTAATTTATATTTATCCTGAAAAGTGTCTGCATTTGAGCTATAATATTTTTATTATAGTTACGTCAACAAAGAAGAAGCAGTACACCGAGTGATATCTGATGAAGAAGAAGAGAGTGTAAAGATCAGAGAGAAACTAAAGTTATGTATCGATTCATTGAATACTGATGACCATCCAAATGAACTACTCAACATTATTTGACAGGATTTCCTCAGAGTGCGTTATGTTGACAATGGCTGTAGAACTTGGCAAGAAACAAATAAATGAATACGAATCAATATGGCCAGGAGAATTTATGGACCCTGAACCAAAAAAGTAAATACGATGGCAGCGGATAAAAACCACATAAAGGTTGGCACTGGAACAACTTTCAACACAGATTTCATCTATGGAAGGGTAATGGGTTTAGTGAGTACAAGGAATTTTAATATGGAAGAAGTTTTCAGTCATGAATTTGCACAAGTCCCAACGGCATTGTTTGATGAACGTGGAAACATGAGAAACACACAAACAAAATCTGTCTTGAAAAGGACACTTCAAATTGAACAGTTAGCTAGAACACTGAGGAAAAAAATGACAATCGATGGATGTGGCTTACCGTGGGTAATCAACTGGCCCTCTGTGAGTTTGGTGTAAGACATGGTGGATTTGTTTGTTACCTACATTTTTCCAAGTTAAAACAAGAAGATGTCTACCTAATATTTAATCGCTACATAGAGCAGAGCATCAAAAGGGGAGCAAGGAGTGACCGTGCAGGCATCAGAGTCAATAGAATACATAAATTATGCCTATCAACGTCTCTCCCTCCCCAGTAAACAGTTTTGATAGTAAAAAAAAATAAGGCACAGCTCATCACTATTATAATATATGAAGCCATCTTAGAACACAGCAACTACCGGAGTCTCAGGAGGCATTTGAACACAGACTAGTAATTTCCGGCTCTCAACCCATTCCATAAGAACTTCATATGGGTGTGGTGATATCCAGAGATGATATGAAGATATCACATGAAGAGGCAAATCTAATCATTCCACACCAAGCGTTGCTTGGGACAGAAAATGGTGTTCTGTGCATCCCTGTGCTTTCTGATGACAGACACTACTGATGACAGACACTACTAGGTTGAAAAAGAAATGCAGTGTACACTTCTGATGGAAGGATGCAGCTAGAAAAGAACTACTATAAACATAGGAATTACTATATATCAACACGCAAATGTTGTGACTTCACTTCTAAGTGCTCATGCACTTTCTGGATGTGACACAGTCGCCCATGTGTGGGGTGTTGGGAAGCGTTCAGTTCTGAAGGCCTTTCATGCAGGACACAAAATTGGTTTGCTCTGCCTTTGTGATCCAGCAGCAAACATGGATGATATTCTAAGAGAAGCAACTATAGTTGTTGTTGCATATTATGGAGTAGGTGCAAACACCACGAACGACCAGTCAGTAGTACACAATAGGTTCGCATGTAGCTAAAAATGAAGCTAAGAGCGCGCCCACCTGCTTTTGCTGAACAGATCAAAAGAGCTCATCGTCAAGCATGTACAGTACATGAAAATCAGCTGCAAAACTACATCCATCAGAACAAGATCTAGCTGAATTTGGCTGAATGAAAGATGAACAGAGAAGAGTATTGTCTTCTGTTATATTGCCGCATTCGGTGCCACTAGCTCCACCTGCATTGATGATCTCCTGTGGATGTGTGAGCCAGTATGCTCTACTGCAAGGTGAAGATGCGCTCAAGACAAATGTACTGTATTTTGTGGATGCCATTCGCGAGCAATTTGTAACAACAGATGGACAAAGAAGTCAACAAAGTTAATGTTGATGATGAAGACAGTGATGATGATGATGATGTACAAGTTAAATGAAGAACTCATATTACTATCTAATTGTGTACAGTATATGTTAACGAAAAGAAACACTAAAGCCTGAGAAGTGCAGCATACAATGAAATTTAAGTTTATCATTATAACTTTACACACAGACGTATATATGTATGTATGTATGTATGTATGTATGTATGTATGTATGTATGTATATATGTATGTCAGACACACACAACACACACACACACGCACACACACAAATACACACAAATAACAAATTAATTTTTTTAATAATTAGGTTCTGTCTAAAATCTCTAAATTATTTAACTGGTAAATGTTCTTATATTTTTCCACTAAACTTATTCTTTATTTGAAAATTTTGTTGAAGATTTTAGCTATATTTTTTGGTTTAGAAATTATTTTAATCCTCAGGAACAGTTATACAAAAGAAATATATTTTTTAACAGCAATTGAATGATATTTAATATAAGCTGTGATATTTGCCAACTAAAATATAGTATTTCCATTAAAAATGTAAGATTCTCACATTTGTATTGAGAAAACAAGCTTATTGAAGCTCAACCAAAATATATTGGCACCAAAACCTTCAAGAAAAGATAATTAATAGGCAAGAAATGCCAGTGTTCTGCTCTGGTGACCAAAATGGCCGCAATCTTGAATTTCTCAAATTCCTCAAGGATACTAAGATGGCATCAACCGAATTTTGATTCAGAACACTCAGAAGACACTGAAAACAACATATATATATATATATATATATACAACCAACACCTCACCCCGCCAGGATTCGAACCCACGGCCCACGACTGTGACCGGGGAACGCTACCTCTGAACCACCAGGATACTAAAAGCAGTCCTAGACTCTGTTATATTTCACACAAAGCCTGTTCAACAAGCTTATGGCGCCGTGAACCTCTAATGGGGACTACCCTTATCACTTAGGCGGTCAGAGTAACGTTTCACCAAATCCGGCTTCGAAACACGACGATCCATATATATTTCATTAGCCCAATAAAGCACGCGGACTTCTACATACAATCAACACCTCACCCCGCCAGGGCTAATGAAATATATATATATATATATATATATATATATATATATATATATATATATATATATATATATATATATATATATATATATATATATATATATATGAACTGACCCTTTAACCGTTGATTCCTTCTGGGTTAATGAGGCTGGAACATGTAAATTATATAGGGTTTAGTAGCGTAACCCAATTGTTTGTTATCAATTTATTGAGGAACTATCTCATGTACAGTTCCATGTACGGAGGCCCTATTAAAGAGCTCTTCTAAATACGTCCGGTTGGTGTGAGGTGTTGAGTGACAATCCCATAATACCCGTCGAGGGAGAACGGTAATATTCGTTCTCCTTCGAGGGAAGACGGAACCATCCACGATGGCTCTCAATAACGTCTTCCTCTCGTCAAGGATATCAAGCTACTGCCTCAAGAGGTGGCCAGAGAGCCGGCTACTTATTGCCATAGCTCAGCACTAAGTGACGCGACTTCCCTTAGGCACACCTTAACACGTGCTCTGAACATGCTCCCTCATGGCTAGTGGAAAGTTACAGAGGGTGATAGAGAATATGAATCAAATGTAATTCACCTATTTATATAATAATTCTGCCTATAAGACAGGGTAATCCCCATTAGAGGTTCACGGCGCCATAAGCTCGTTGAACAGGCTTTGTGTGAAATATAACAAAGTCTAGGACTGCTTTTGTATCCTGGTGGTCCAGCGGTTAGTGTTACCCGGTCAGTCATAGGCTCGTGAGCCGTGGGTTCGAATCCTGGCGGGTTGAGGTGTTGATTGTATGTAGAAGTCCGCGTGCTTTATTGGGCTAATGAAATATATATATATATCATTTCTAACTCAACGCGCTGAATGGACAAGCTTAGGCGCATCAGCTGGATTGCGTGATTCGTAGCGTTCACAGTAATAATTTTTCAATTGAACTGCATCGTAATCGACGATTCGAGGTTTTCTTAACGTTACGAAAACTACGGCCTTCAGAGGGGGGGGTGATCCGTAGGGCAGAGATGTTTATAAATAAGAAAGATTGCGACTGTAGGAGAAGCATATCCTTGCAGTGGCTGTGATATTGTATGCACACACACAGACCTACAGTAAGTCTTATAAAGACCCATGTATACATACTTGCGAGTGTTATAAACAAAAACTACATGGTAATTCATTATTCCCAGCAGGTCACCATCAAGACCCACGTCATGATAAACGTAACCTAGACCCATCCAGGTTTGTATATGTAGTGCGCGATGATTCTCACAACCGCTCAGTTTGTACTATAACGTGCTACGAATTCCTGTAGTGTATGTAATGCACAAATGAACGCAACCCTGATAGCATGTAGAATCCGACAGATAGGAGGGGAGAAGGGAGGTGTCAACTGGTAATCACTTCAAAAAGTCCGTGACTTCGGCAGTGAGAATGAATCGATGGAGGGAATCCTTTGAAACCTAGAGTTCAATTTTGAGCAACAGGGCTCTGCTGTAGTTGAGGGAGTCTACCAACAAAACATATTATTATGAGTCCAATACTTCAAAAAATAATATTTGGTTACTATATTTCCTTATCGTGAATGTATAGAGAAACGTTAACACACAAGTTTCCACTTTATGTAGGGTCATTGTTTTTAATAACATATTGATTGTACATTTCTTACATATCACACCTGTCATTAATGTAATGTTAAAATGCATCAACATTTTATCACATTTTACATTATCATTATTAAATGAGAAAAACCTGATGAGAAACACCTGACGACTGTGTTATCTGTAAGTTCGCATCTTAAGAACTTTAAAATATATTACCTTGAGTCTCTCACATTTTCAACTGTTATGATGTCTCATTATCTGGAATCGGTTATGACGATCATCCAATGATATGAGTTATTAAGGATATCACCTAGGTTGGTGATTTCTCAGGTGACTTTTAGGCCGATACGGGACCGGCAGGGTCGATCACAGATGCTGCACATGTGGGGGGCTACATCTAGTCCGGGAGGGGCGGCAGAAGCGTCTTTCCGGCGTTGGCGTTTGTCTGCCTCGTTATGCAGTCGAGCTGACTCGAAAGTATTGACACCTTCTTTTATGGTGATCCTCCAAGCGTTACGGTGTGGAGAAATCGTCTCCCAGGCGAGGGGGTCGATTTCGCACTTTTCAGGTTTGTCTTAAGACTATACTTATACCTTTTCAGTTGCCCCCCAGCGTTGTGTTTACTGTTCGTTAGGTGACTGTAAAGTAGCTGCTTTGGCAGTCTACTGTCGTCCATGTGGGTAACATGGCCGGTGTAGGTTATGTATATAAGCTACTGTGCCGAGTAGCAACCCTGTATATAAGCTACTGTGCCGAGTAGCAACCCTGTATATAAGCTACTGTGCCGAGTAGCAACCCTGTAAATAAGCTACTGTGCCGAGTAGCATTTATATATATCATCACGTGGCAACACTGCACGTTATGTGGCAACATTGCCCCGAGGCTGCCATATGGCAGGGCAGCCTCAGTCTGACTGTGTGAGCCGTGCATGGCACACGCGAGTCACCACTTGTATTTCTCTCATCCATAATAAACGGACTTCAGTGTTACACGGTGTTTCCCTACCCATCACTGCATTCTTCAGGGAACACTAGTAACCATCAGCCGGTAGGCGTAGTTCTTCATGCATAATGGTAGCCTCGATACTTCTACAGTTGGTGTCAGCAGGAATACTATCATTTGTACTCTTGTCCTCCCAGCGATCTCGGAGGATGGAACATAGACTAAGTTGGTGAAAGTTTTCAAGTGCCTTGAGGTACCTCCTGTGTGTGAACTATATCTCGCTGCCATATAGCAGGGTAGGGAGGACCACTGTTCGATATACGTGTAGCTTTGTAGATAATTTCAGCTCCCTACAGCTGAAGACACGGTTTTGGGGTCTGTCAAAGGCTTGAGATGCACATCTGGGGCCGCATACTCAAAAAACATTTACTGGACTGTATCTCTTTGTTTACCCCGTAACTGGACTTACATTCTCCGATCGGTATACTCAAAACAAATATTTGGCAACGGACTCTATAAGTGAGCCGGTAATCTAGCCAGTAACTTACAGCACCTCCTTAGGTGCTGTTATACGCTCAACCCGGATATAGTAGTCGCTATTTCCTGATTGTATAAGAAAAATTAATAATATATGTTGTAATAATGCTTGTTCGACTTGTTTTATCATAGAATTATGAAGAAAATGTACTACAACATACTAAAATACAATATTACAGTTTGTCTTTTTAGTTAAATTTTTTACGATAAGAAGAAGCTTGAGTGTTCTATTTCTCGCTGAATGGAAGAGATGCAGATTTTGTCTTCTTACAACTTTTCTAGTAATTTGTACCAAAATAGAAGATTTTTATTGTCCACATTTATGGTACCTTTTTTTTATGACTGAATAAACTTGCAGATAGATCTTATTAATGTGGTATAGCTGTAAATATCCTTCAGTAATGAAAGCCAATTATGAGGTCAAGTAAACATTTTTGCCTAGACTCTGCCTTTGCAAAGACCAAGTTATATCAAGTTATTCAGCCAAGTATCCAATAAGTACCGATGACTCGGAGGTAAATAATACATAACCCAATCAAAGCTCATCAAACCTAATAAAAAGTGGGGGGGGGGGGGGGGGGGGATAAAAATTAAGTGGTAAAAAAAAATTCTTAGAAGAAGAATTATGTTCATAGGTTTTTTATCCCATGCATTCAGTAGTGATTTTCTTTGCAGCAAAATTAGTGAAATGTATCTCACCCTAACAAAAGCTAACCTTACCTAATCTTACCGTACCTTATATACCCTAACCTAATGTTACCCTACCTAACCTAACCTAACCTAACCTAACCTAACCTAAGAAAGCCGCAACGCCCATGACAAAAAAAAAATACATTTGCAGAGATAACAAACTTTTTAAAATAATTTCTCCAACATATCTATAAATCTGTTGATGATATATAAATGTAACTTAGGATGCCACTATTATGCGTTTTAACCTTTATGCATTTTAAATTTAAGTTAGGTTAGGTAAGGCATGTTAAAGTTAGGTTAGGTTAGGCTCGGTAAGGTTAGGCTAGGTAAAGGTCAGTTTAGGTAAAGGCTAGGTTAGGTGGTTAATATATAGGACTAACCGGCGAACGAGTTATTTGTATTACTGTTTATTTTCTTACTTTATTTTCATCAGTGAGTTCTGATGTGGTAATCTTTGCTTGTGCAAATGTCTCGTTTTGTAGATAATTAGGCACCTAGGCACGCACTAATTTGTTTTTCCAGCGGTAATGAGGCCCCTCTCTGCTGCTGCCCTTTCCCAGGGCTCATGGCAGTTTAACTTCAGCATGACTCATGAAGGTTGTTGCCTGTCTTATATGGACGCAATTTGAGAATATAGGGATAAAGACAACGAGACCCTGCAATTGTTCAAAGACCAAGGTTTTGTTCCTTTAAATAGAGACTGTCCACAATGCGGGAATCCCTGTGCTTTCAGACCGGAAATAAATTTTTTCATCAATTCCTCAACACTTGATGTTTCCCGCTATCACAATAAATCACTCCCCACCAGGGCTGCAAAAACAGCGATGCGGCCGTATCAATTCACGTAGAGGAAATGCCCCAAATTTCACCATATCATAGTAAGTTCTTTCTGTTTAATATACCGGGAGGTCCGGGGGGGAAGAGCCCCCGGTAAGGAATTTAGGTAAGGTTAGGTAGGATTCCTTGGTTATGTTTTTCATACCAACAAATGTTAAGTTATTTTTATTTTAGAAATATCCATTTTTTAACACTTTGCACAAACTACAACAGTGTCCACTATAAAAAAAAAAACGTGAAAATCCGATGTTTATATAATCGCTTTCGCCCGCAGGTTGGTCCTGAAAATTTACCGATAAGGTAAAGGTTAGGTTAGGCTAGGTTAGGTTAGGTTACATAAAAATTAGGTTAAGTAAAGTTATGTTAGGTTAGGTGAAGATTAAGTTAGGTAAAGTTAGGTTAGATGAGAAAAAGTGTAATGTTTCTGTCATGCAATTTTACCCTTCTCTCTCTCTCTCTCTCTCTCTGTATATATATATATATATATATATATATATATATATATATATATATATATATATATATATATATATATATATTTTATGCGTGAGAAATTTTCGTTACTGTATCTCTGCTACTGTACATAACTGATGAGGTGTATTGAGTATGGTGCAGCTGATCTGATGCTGAATCTCTTCATCGATGTCAGCGGCGTTGTACAAGTGGGAGACGAGATACCGAAAGTAGTTAAATATTAGATGGATTGTGAAGGTGTGGCTGAATCAGGGGCAGGCTTGAAGAGAATCTGAGTCATACTTACATTCACCTCAAGACCGAAGTGTGCATACGCATCTGAGTAAGTGTTCTGTGTCTCCTGTATTTCGCGTTCAGTGTGAGCGACAAGGGTGAGGTCGCCTGAATCCTTAAACTCAGTAATGGAAGCTGCCGACGCTTTTGTACCTGCCTGGAGTCGTCGTATGTTCAAATGACTTTTAATCCGGTACTCTATGTCCGCAGCGCCGGCTAAGTAGGCAGCTACCAAACAGGGAGGTACTACCGCCTGGGAAGATATTGGAAGCATAATGTATTGTCTAATGGTAGACCCTGCTGCCATATGGCATTAGGAAAATTGTGACCAAGTCCCAGGTTATTGATATTTCTTTGTACCTCATTTACAGACAATCATAGGGTCTCAACTGTCTCTCTTACTATTGACAACACCACAAATATAACCGTGCTCATTCTTGGTATGTTTTATTCATTCTATTTTATTCTCCTATGTCAATATATATTTATATTGAAGCGGGCCCTTGTCGGATGGGTCCCACTGGTCGGGAAGGTTGTGGACCCCAGGGCCGACCTGATCATCATCAAGTTACTGGGGCCTTAACTGACGCCACCGCGGTTGTTGGAGGATCGACTTTTTTCACAAATCATTTTTCCAACATTCGAAGCCTGAGATCCAATTTTCCTTCTGTGGAGTACCATCTATTAACCTCTTCCCCCGACCTCTTACTACTTTCCGAACTTCAACTGTCCAAAGCAGCTTCACTCAAACCTTTTCAAGTCTCCAACTACAACCTTTATACCTCCTTCCGCTCTAAGGGAGGTGTATACGCATCCTGCAACGCATATACTGTACACCTATAGCTCGACTCACGGATCTTGAATCTTCCCTTTATGATGTCATCTGGCTCAAAATATCTCTACCAACTGTGACTATTTTTTCTCTGTTTCCTATACTGTTCTCCCAACTCTACCAACTATTTCGAACTCTTTGACTATCTCACTTCTTGCCATGAGTCGTTGCTATCCACACACCCCAACACCGAGATCCTCTACCTAGGAGACTTCAATGTACATCACAGAGAGTGGCTTGGCTCTGCAAGGGATGACCCAGGTGGAACTGAGGCACTCTCTTTTTCCCTATTTAATGATTTAGAACAAATGATCAAACACCGTACACGCATTCCTGATCGACACGCTCTACTTGCTAACATTCTTGATCTTTGTTTTCCCTCTAACCCCTCACACTATTCATACCCAATTTCTGCTCCCTTAGTGTCTTCTGATCACAACCTTATTTCTATTAAATCAAGCTGGGCACGACCACCTCCCCCACCCTCCTCTAAACGTCACCTATGGCACTATCGGAGGGCAAGCTTTCAATCCTTGCGAGAATTCTTCACCGACTTTCCTTGAGATGAATGTTGCTTTTTCACTCGAGACGCCTCGGTATGTGCTGACAGCATTGCTGGGGTTATACAGGGTGGCTTAAATGCATTTATCACATCTTCTACCAAAACTTTCACATTACAATCATGGTTTGATCGCTCCCGCTCTCTTACTTGCAGGGTGAGAGATAGGGCATATCGAGCTATGAAACTATCTCCTTCTCCTTTTTCCCACTCCTCTTTCCTTACTTCCAGGAACCGTTGTAAGGCTATTCTTCGTAGGGCCAAGCAGAATTTTATAAAAAGAAAGACCGCTGTCCTGACTAATTCTTCCTCTAGTAAATCCTTCTGGTCCTTAACCAAAAACATCTTCAATAACTTCTGCACTCCTTCTTTTCCTCCTCTCTTCCGATCTGATAACTCTATAGCCAACTGTCCCCCTAATAAAGCCAATCTCTTTGGCACCTTATTCTCCTCTAACTCCACCTTAAACGATTCCCACTCGATCTCTCCTACCCCTGCTCCTCCTACTGAACCTATGCACTTTTCTATAATCTCCACTCGCAGGGTTGCCGGTGTGTTATCCAAAATGGATGTGAGTAAGGCGCATGGACCGGACGGAATACCCCCTCGTATTCTGAGGAAGTGTGCTGAAACTCTGGCCCCTGTGCTTGCTCGCCTTCTTCTTGGAAGCATGCCTTGGCTCAGCCCATCTCGCCCCATTGCCCTAACTTCATCCCCCCTCTAAGATTTTCGAAACTATCTTGAACTCCCATTTTCTCCGTCACCTTGAACGCCTTTCTCTTTTGTCGGATCACCAGTATGGCTTTCGCCAGGCGAGATTTACTGGTGATTTGCTCTCCTATTGCACGCATCTTTGTTTATCCTCTCATAGGGATTATGGGGAAACTTTCGTCGTGGCCCACGACATCTCCAAAGCATTTGACAGGGTATGGCACAAGTCTTTGCTATCTAAACTTCCCTCTTTTAGTTTTTCTCCCCCACTTTGTATTCTAATCTCTAGCTTCCTAGAAAACCGATTAATGGCAACTGTTGTCGAGGGATCGATCTCTCGTTCTTTTTCTACCAATAGTGGTGTCCCACAGGGTTTTGTTCTTTCACCAACTCTCTTCCTTCTTTTTATCAATGATTTACTTCACACTATAACTAATTCTATCCATTCTTACCCTGATGATTCTACTCTTCACTCTTCCTCACATTTTCCCCTTCCTCTTAACTCTCAAACTAGATCTGTTTCTAGAATTGATATCATTACTTCTATCAACTCCGATCTGTGCAGCATCTCTGAATGGGGAGGTACAAACTTGGTTAAGTTCAATAGTAATAAAACTCAAGCTTTACCAATTACACTTTGTAAAATAGACGATCTACCACCAATTACATTTCAGGACGCTATCATCCTCCCAAATTCTAAAATAAATATGTTAGGCCTCACCATTTCCTCCAATATGTCCTAGAAATCACACATCTTTAGTATTACTAAAGCTGCTTCCCGAAAGTTGGGAATGCTGTACAGATGCCGCAGCTACTTCATTCCTGAGCAGTTGTTCCAAGTATATAAGGGATTCATTCGTCCTAACTTGGAGTACTGCTCTCATATCTGGGGTGGCTCTTCTTCTGTCCAACTTTTAGATAGGGTGGAATCAAAGGCATTTCGTCTTATTAACTCTCCTCCTTTAGTCGACAATCTCTCTTCCCTTTCTCTTCGCCGCAATGTTGCTTCACTCTCTCTCTTTTACAGGTACTTTAACGGTCAAAGTTCGGTGGATTTGGCATCCTGTGTACCGCCGACAAGGCCGTGGGTTCGTAACACACGTCTTGCCCGCGGTGCCCACCGTTTCTCTGTGGATGTCGGTCACACGAGAATAACCCGTTATAGTACCTCCTTCTTTCCTCACACAGCCAAACTGTGGAATGCTCTGCCTTCTTCTGTGTTTCCATGCTCTTACAATCTGTCTCACTTTAAAAAGCTGGTTTTCCGGCATCTTCGTGGTGTAGATTAATACAGTATAACCTTTTTTTACTATATTTACAATTTCTTTCCGTTCTTTTTTTTTCACCCCCCAGGCTCCGTTGTGGGTCGTTTGACCTGTGCCCGGGTGGGCTAATTCCCGTAAAAAAAAAAATATGGAAAATTATTTATCAACGTTTGCACTGTTGTAACGAAGGCCGCCTTTCAGACATGAGCACCACTTTGTTAGGCATCTACAGAAATTCTACAGCGGCACCTTCTAAATCATGACCCTCACAGATAGTACCTGTGGGAACAATTTTGCCGAATTCTTAGGTATTTCTGAGGAACATCACTCTATTTAAGAACACTGTAGCCCATAAGCCCTATATTTTTTCGAGCAAGTATATTTTCAATTGTTCAACTTTTGCAAAATCTTTCTTCCTTAGGAAGCACAACTTGTAATGTGTCATTTTTTGGTTTCCTAGGAGATGCTATTCATTACACAGTGCGCGAACAGATGAGCATAACTCCACTTGGTGCATTTATTATCGCAGCATCAGCCAAGTCCTTAGTTTTGTTACATCATATGTTTTATTTAATATAGTTGCATGTTTGAGAATATATGATACTTATGTAAAATAAGTTGAAATTTATGTGTCACCATAATGATGAAGGGAGCAATTTTCATATGTATTAAGAATGACATTTTACCCTGAGAGCTTTAATAACATGCTATCTTCACCTGGAGAGAGGGAGAGCCGGGGAGGTCCAGGGTGACAGCAACAATGAAATTAGCATTTAGGAATACTATTGTATTCAGAACGGAATGTTAGATGAAATATATATATATATATATATATATATATATAATCAACGACCTCACCAGCAAGGAATCGAACCCTCGACCTACTGGGTGGCCCTAGGGAACGCTTACCGGCTAGCCCACAAGGACACTAAAAGCAGTTCTAGACTCTGTTATATTTCACACAAAGCCTGTTCATCGAGCTGATGGCGCCGTGAACCTCATTGGGAAACTGCCCGTGCCTCGTATGTGGTGTCAGTAGCATTTTACCGAATCCAGCTGGCATGAAACGCGAGGTACATATATATACTTCATTTTTAGTCCATTTAACACGCGGACTTTGAACATATAATCAACGACCTCACCAGCAAGGAATCGAACCCTCGACCTACTGGGTGGCCCTAGGGAACGCTTACCGGCTAGCCCACAAGGACACTAAAAGCAGTTTTAGACTCTGTTATATTTCACACAAAGCCTGTTCATCGAGCTGATGGCGCCGTGAACCTCATTGGGAAACTGCCCGTGCCTCGTATGTGGTGTCAGTAGCATTTTACCGAATCCAGCTGGTATGAAACGCGAGGTACATATATATACTTCATTTTTAGTCCATTTAACACGCGGACTTTGAACATATAATCAACGACCTCACCAGCGTGTTAAATGGACTAAAAATGAAGTATATATATATATATATATATATATATATATATATATATATATATATATATATGCAAGTAAATCACTGTAGGTGCGCGTGATCTAGGTATATGCTGATAGCCACAAGGAAAGAAGAAAACACGAAGTTCCCAAGCGCTTTCGTGTAATTCACATCATATATATATATATATATATATATATGCTGATAACCACATAGAAAACAAGAAAACACGGAGGAGACTGAGATCAATTCCCTAGGACTCTCCTTTACTGTATTTTTACGAACCCCGCCACCAATTGTCATGATCTACCTACCCAGCACTACGAACCACGCCATCTATTGTCCTGATCTACCTACCCAGCACCACGAGCAACGCCATCTAGGGACGAAACACGAGTATGACTCGTCTTAGTTACCACTCCGGGGTTTCCCTTCTCCATATCCTGGTTGTTGCGTCACCTCCTCCAAGTCTTCTTTGTCAGCTCGAGTTCGAGGAGAGGGGAGTTCACTCTGGGAAGTGACCACAGGATCACCTATCCTGGAAACCTACGGCACAGTGACTACCTACCGTCTTCTACAATACTCAGCCTTACTCGTCTGCTATCTCAGCTCCGCACTTAAGTATTTGTAATCTTATATTGCCTCCCCCACGTCCACTTGCTTCAAATTATTGTATGTTGTATAAATATGTATATACTGTTAATGTTTAGGTTAAGTATGGTTAAGGGTAAATTATAGATAGCTGAATATTTTGTTAAGGAATTTATGGTACTTTATTATACACAACAAAAACTCGCATCCTTTGTCTACCCTTTTATAGTCCGATTGTCTTTGTTTTTTTGTTGTTGTTGCCTGTTGGGATCTGGGTAGACTTTTAACTATATTCTAAATCCCCAACTCGTAACAGTATATATTATTAGTCTTGTCAATAACTCCTCCTTTGTCTGTAGCTGTACTCACCCCTTAAGCCGTGATTTACACCAAAGTGCTTGGGAACTTCGTATTTTCTTGTTTCCTTTTTTGTTATCAGTATATACATGGATCACGCGCTCC
The DNA here is from genome assembly GCA_958450375.1 of Homarus gammarus. Lineage (NCBI taxonomy): Eukaryota > Metazoa > Arthropoda > Malacostraca > Decapoda > Nephropidae > Homarus > Homarus gammarus. The sequence continues at coordinate 435,382 of CAUDMG010003442.1, forward strand.
TACAGTGATTTATTTGCATACATATATATAGGTATATATTTTTGTGTAACTAGTAATTTCATGAAATCCCTAGAACTTTTAGGAATTGCATGAAATTAAACCCCGAGTGAAACAGTAATTACATGAACTTACAAAAAACTTTAGGGATTTCATGAAATCACTGGTTACACAAATTCCCTGTAACATACAGAAGCAGTAAATATACCGCTAGCTGTCTCCTCAGTCCCCGGTAATTTCCCGACGATCGCTATCAGTGTACAGATAAAACAACAGGCAGGTAGATTTCCACCAAGTCACAGAAATACAATTGTGAACCGTAGTCTCTTTAATAATCACTAAATCTTCACAAAACTATTCCTAGGGCATGTTCTTACAGTGGGGCTTCTTACCTCGAATATATACAGTCAGCACACTACCAGTGTACAATTTCTAAGTCTTTTCACTTTATATCGCTCACATTATTTCCACAATACTTATACAACAATTATCTTTAGCTGTCACTGGGCTTGTACTTCACAATCTGGGCAGAAAAGGGCTATTACTACTTCCCAAGGCAGCTTGCTGGTGTTTATTGTACATACCTCTCTTCAAGCGTCTAGAGCATTCTAGCGTCATCCAGACCTTGCAGGTCCAAACGAGATAGGCCTGGGAAGTTTTAGAATGATATAGGCGTATATAATTATTATTTCATGTAGATCCACAATGGAAACGTGGACAGGATGAATCTCGATAAAACCACACAGGAAAAGGAAAACAATGGAGCACATTAGCTTTCGTCTTTATTCAAGACATCTTCAGAGGCAACTGAATTTACAGGTACTGAGAGAGGCTTATATTCACAAGGTGACCATTTTTATAAGCTCTTCTTATATTTGCCTTGGTGGTGGTGTGTGGCTTAGTGGATCCCATGTTACTGACCTGACCTGATGTTTTGTAAGGTCACCCTCTGTGTATAAGCCTCTCTCTATCCCTGTAAATTGAGTTGCCTCTGAAGATTTCTTCAATAAAGACGAAATCTAAGATGTTCCATTATTTCCCTTGTCCTGTGTGGTTTTATCGATATATAATTATTATTATTTGGTCGAGTGAATACAGTGCTCGCGTTTGTTCCAGGAGTTGGTGGCTCACTTCCCGGGTAGCCTCGATTCTCCTACAGTTGGTGTCAGCGAGAATACTAGCATTTGTTCTCTTGTCTTCCCAACAAACTGGTAGGATTGAACGTATACTACGTTAATGAAAGCTTTCAATTGCCTTGAGGTGACTCTTGTATGTGACCCTTGTCTAGCTGCTCGATATACATACAACTCTGTAGATAATTTCAGCTGAGATACCGAAAGTGGGTAACATTGGGGAGGGTAGTACCGTTAAGCTGGGTGGATGGTGGAAATGTGGTTGAACCAGGGGTAGGCTGAAAGAGAATGTGACTCTTACGCACATTCACCTCAAGGACCGAAGTTTGCATATGCATCTACGTAGGTGTTCAAGATCTCCTCTAGGTCGTGTTCAATATGAACGACAAGGGTGAGGTCGTCTACATACTGAAGTTCAGTAATTGAAGCTGCTGACATCTTTGTTCTTGCCTGGAGTTGTCTTATGTTGAAAAGACCCTTCATCCGGTACTCGATGTCCACCCAACTGACTAAATTGGCACTGGCACAAGTAAGGAAGGCAGCCAAGAATATGGAAAAGAGAGTTGGTGCCAATACACATACTTATTTTATCCCCGTTTGGATGTGAAGAATTCAGACTGGGTGCCATTGTGCAGAGCACTGCCGTTCATGCCATAGTGGAATTGCCTCACAATGGCTATGTATTTTGGTGGGCAGCCAATACAGCAGAGGGTCCACCAGAGGGCTTCCCTGTTGACCGAGTCGAAGGACTTGTGAGGTCGATGAAGGCCATGTACAGTACAGATCACGACGCTGTTCTCTGCACCTTTCCTGTATCTGGCGGGCAGCAAAGATCTTGTCAGTGGTGCCACATGATGGACTGAAGCTGGGAGGAAATTTACTGCTTCAGGAAGATGTCTATTTAGGAGGACTCGGGCGATAATCTTGCCAGTGATGGACAGCAGAGAGATCACGCGGTAGGTGCCACAGTCTGAGCAGTCTCCCTTGTTTTTATAAATATTGACGATGGTGGCGTCTTTAAGAGCTTGGGGAATTCCCTACTTTTCCCATATATTCTCCAGGAGAGAGTGGAGATTGCTGGTACGCAGAGGTCCTCCTGCTTTATACACCTCGGCTGGGATTCCATCAAGCCCTGAGGCTTTCTAATTTTGCATCTGTTTGATGGCAGTAGATACCTCATTCATGGATGGATGATAGCTGAGGTAAGTCAGCTCTGGATCCTGCGGATGACCGCAGGAGTTTCACCATGAGTGATCGGCCCATAAATGTTGTAGTGAAATTGGAAAATGTGTGCATCTTGTACTGATCTGCAAGTTTTTGTTTTTCATATGCGGTATTTTTAAACCAGTCGTTTTTTAAATTGGGAAATTCGTACTGGGCCGCAGGTTTCTTCTTGTGGAAGGTATCAGCTTCAGCCCTAGGCTGAGGGTTGTTCTGCTATTCAGTTAAAACAGCACGTTTATCACTGATGAATACATTGATTTTCAAGTCATTTTCATCAAACCAGTCCTGGTGTATGCTTTCGATCTGTCCGAGGGTCTCTCTGCAGGTTTTTGTCATGACAGTGTCGAGAATATCCCATTTTGCCCAAGTTCGAGCTGCTCTCTAAAAGCTTGTGCTACCACTGGATCCTCCAGACGCTTCGTGTTAAAATCTCTTCTGGAGGCTTACTGCCTTCGCCGCAGTGGTCTGAGCCACGCACGGCTCTGATGATGAGGACATCTCGGCGATCTCTTTCTCTGACACGGATGTGGTCAATGAGAGGCCAGTGTTTGGATCGTTGGTGTTGCCACGAGCCCTTGAACTTGTTGGCCTGCCTAAACAAGGTATTGGAGATAGTGTGGTTGTGTGCAGCACACTTGCTGAGGAGCAGTAGGCCGTTGGATTTCACTTGCCTAGTCCATTTCTCCTTATGGTTCCCTACCAAAAAGGATGACGTGAATGATTCAGTGGGACTTGGAGCGTCATGAGACGCTCGTTGATCCCAACAGGCATTTCAGTTTGCCTGTGTAAGGATGCGTTGTCAAGTGACAAAGCCAACTCCATGAATGCGTTTCTCTTCACATCAGGCTTACCCTTCCAGAAGAAGGTATAGCTAGACTCCCATTCTGTGAGTCGACCCTCGTCCGTGAGCCGGGACTCACTAATGGGTGCTAATTCGATGTTATACCTAACCATCTCTTTTGCCATAAGGGCAGTTATTCTTTCAGGATACTCATGTGTGCCAGTATGCAAAAGGGTCCTTACATTCTATGCAAAGTCAATAAAAGGTTGTGTAGTTTGATTTTGCTTTGATCTGTGATTATGATTGTGTTTTCGACTTCATAAGGGTGACCTTCCTCTGTACGGTTGCCCAGTCAGAATTAATTCTTTAGCAGGCTATGTTTAGGGCCTTTTTTCTAGCCCCCTCCCTATGTGGGGTGAACAGAGTGGCTTCTCAAAAGGGCTGTTCCTTTGCACAGACAGGATCGAATTGCACTGCTGCCTAGATCCCAGTGCATAAGCGACCATCTTATATGTGCCTCCCGTGTACAGAGTTGTGACTAGAGATTCCTATGACCACTCGTCCGTCGCCATAGGACTTTTGGGGGTATAGTTGTTTTGATGATGATGAGGAGTATGATGAGCTGAATGATGGCTGCGCATGAGTTGATTTATGTGGTGAGTACAGGGGCGTAGGCTGCAACCACATATCTTGGCTTTCTCTTTTCCTGATCCATTTATTTATTTTTTTTTTTGCAGGGATAAGCCCACCCTGGCACAGGTTACTGACCCACATTAGGGCCTGGGGGGGCGAAAATATAATAATAATAATAATAATAATAATAATAATAATAATAACTATTATTATTATAATAATAATTAATAAATATTAATAACAAAATGCTAAAAAAAATGATAATATTAAACATAATCATAATCATAAATAAATACAAATTCGAGAAAAATAATTCAAGAATGAGTAATGATAAATATTATGAATGTTGTATTGTCAAAGTAAGAGAAACAATTGAAACCCTGCAATTGTGTGTAAATGAAGCAGAAAGTCAGATTAGCAACCTGGGACTTGGTCACAATTTTCGTGATGCCATATGGCAGCAGAGTCTATCATTAGACAACACATTATGCTTCCAATATCTTCCCAGGCGGTAGTACCTCCCTGTTTGATAGCTGCCTACTACCTACTAGTTACTTAATGCACAAAGCAGAACATATCATACAGAAAACTCAGATAAAAAACAACGACCCTAAATGGATAAATAACTACTCAAAGAATATTATTGGACAAAGGAAGGATATAGGTAGGAGAATAAATAGTGGTGAAGTTTACCTCCGAGATTATTATAAAGTATTGGCCGGTAGGGTTAAGACCGAGATAAGAAAAGCAAAGAGGAATGCTGATCTGAAGGTAGCAAGGGAAGCCAAGTCAAACCCCAAGGGATTCTATCAAATGTATCAAACTAAAACACGAGAAAAGGTTGGATCAATACAGTCAGATACCGGCAAGCAAACAGATAACGACAGAGAAATGAACAATAATCTGAATAAATATTTTTCAACAGTTTTCACCACCGAAAATCTAAAGATGATACCCGAGGCACCGACTCTCTACAGAGATAGAGAAGAAAATAAATTAAGCAAGATAGCAGTGACTAGTAACGATGTTAGTAAGCAAATAGACAAACTAAAGCCTAATAAGTCACCAGGTCCCGACGAGATATGTGCCAGAGTATTAAAGGAATGTAGGGATGAGCCAATTATGTCCTTAGCAAAGTTGTTTAACATGTCCTTAAAAACGTGTGTAGTACCAGAATCCTGGAGGATAACGAATGTAATACCGATTTTCAAGAAGGGAGATAGATCAATATCCTCTAACTACCGTCCAATCAGTTAAACATCAGTTGTAGGCAGATTAATGGAAGTAATCATTTAAAACTCTATTCTAAATCACCTGGAGAAGCACAAGTTGATCATAGATTCCCAACATGGCTTCACAAGCGGGTGTTCATGTCTAACTAATCTATGACCATTCTTTTCATATGTTTTCGAATCAGTGGACGAGGGGCACAATTATGATATGGTATATCTCGCTTTAGCAAAGCCTTCGACAGAGTCCCCCACGAAAGACTAATAAGAAAAGTGGAGGTTCATGGTATTAAAGGAGATATTCTAAAATGGATTAGAGCGTGGTTACAGGACAGGAAACAGCGAGTGAGCATTAACGGCACTAAATCCAATTGGAGCAACGTCACTAGTGGAGTTCCCCAGGGCTCAGTACTAAGACCATTATTATTTATTATATACGTAAACGACATAGCTATCGGCGTAAACAGCAACATAAGTAAATTTGCCGAAGACACTAAAATAGGGCTTGTGATTAAATCTGACGAGGACTCCGCAAAACTACAGGAAGATCTAAAAAAAATTTTCGAATGGTCTGAAAAATGGTAGATGAAATTCAATGTGGACAAATTTAAAGTACTTAGTATAGGAGATGTAAACAGGGAAACCAGATACCAGATGAACAACGTAGTAATTGAGAAATCCGACTGCGAGAAAGATTTAGGAGTAATGATAAGTAGGAATCTTAAGCCAAGTAAACAATGTGTATTTGCTCGAAACAAGGCTAATAAAGTACTTGGGTTTATACAAAGGAATGTTAGTTACAAGGCTATAGAGGTCATCCTAAATCTATATCTTGCGCTTGTGAGACCTCACTTGGATTACGCAGTACAATTCTGGTCACCGTATACAGAATGGATATAGAATCCTTGGAAAGAATTCAGAGGAAAATTAGAAGGCTAATCCCGGGCATTAGGAACCTTGAGTTCAGAGACAGAATAAAACATCTTAATTTGCACTCCCTCGAGAGACGTAGAGTGAAGGGCGATATGATAGAGGTGTATAAATTGAAGTCGGGGCTGAAAAAAGGGGATATTACAAAGGTGCTCAAACTATCCAACCAGGAGCGAATTCCTAACAATGGTTTTAAATTTGACAAATTCAGATTTAGGTGAGAAATAGGTAAACATTGGTTTGCAAATAGAGTAGTGGACGAGTGGAACAAGTTACCAAATATCATCATTAACTGGAATACGCTGGATAGCTTCAAACATAGGTTGGATGAATATATGAGCAATAGGGGTTGGGTGTAAATGGGACTGCCCAGTATGGACCAATAGGCCCGCTGCAGCTTCCTCCATTCTTATGTTCTTATGTAACTGGTAGAGTGACAATCAGTGATTAGCGGTCATTGTTGAACTGACTCGAACCTAACACACCCAGTCCGCGGTACACTCACCACCACCAACACTGGATGAGAAGCAAGGAAACACATCAAACTACATGAGAAGAGAAATGAGGACTCCCTACTCCTCCCAGATAAGGAACTATGAATTCCTAACTATATCACATGAGGAACAAACCATCTCCAACACCCTGTGTGAGCTGAAGGACCTACCCGGGCCACGTGGTGCATCTGCAGCTGTAGTGAGGTAGTGGCTTAGCACCCAAGTATCATAAGAACATAAGAAATTAAATAGTCTGCAATAGGCCGGTTGGTCTGTGCATGACAGCTCCTGTCGAGAGTTATTACCACTCTCTATCATCCGTGAATCTATCTAGCCTCCTTTTAAAATTTTCCAGCATTCCTGCACTTGCTACAAAGTTGCTAAGCTTGTTCCACTCGTCCACCACCCTATTTGTGAACCAGTTCTTTCTTATCTCTCTCCTAAACGTAAACTTATCCAACTTAAATCCGTTGCTACTAGTCCTATTCTGCTCTGATATTACAAGAACTTTATCTATGTCTCCTCTATTGATTCCTTTCACCCACTTATATACTTCTATCATATCTCCCCATACTCTTCGTCTTTCTAGGGAATGTAAGTTTAGTTTCTTTAATCTATCTTCATATGGAAGGTTTTAAAGTCCCGGAATCATTTTCGTCATTCTTCGCTGCACCGGCTCCAGTGAATTGATATCCATTCTATAATAAGGGCACCAGAACTGAACAGCATAATCGAGGTGTGGCCTGACTAGCGCAAGATATAGTTGCAATAAGACCTCTGCACTCTTATTACTTACACATCTAGATATAAAACCTTATTTCGAAAGTTAACGCACGGTTTTCTAGGCCGTAGGTCCGGGCTTATAAGTACCCCCTAAGTCTCTTTCACAAGTCGACTTCTCTAGGTTGATGTTGGTTGAAAAGGCTGTATACATTGACAGTATTTGTTCTTCCAATATTAAGTGCGCTGCACTTGCTGATGTTGAATTATATTTGCCATTTTTCTAACCACTCCTGCAGTTTATTGAAATCTTCCTGTAGTGCATTTGCATCCTGCCCTGAATTAATCTGCAGCTCTATTTTGGTGTCATCCTCAAACTTGTTCATGTCACTGCTGATCCCAGTATCTAGATCGTCTATATAGATTAGTAACAAGAGTAGGCCCAGTACTGACCCCTGGAGAACCACATTGGTTACACAGCCCCACTCAGATTTAACACTATCTACTGTACGTTGACCCTTTGTGTTCTATCTGTGAGCCATGATTTTATCCAATTTAAGACTTCCCCCCCCCCCCCCCCCCCATACCATGAGCCGTAACTTTTTTTTCAGAAGCCTCTGATGCGGTACTCTGTCAAACGCTTTGCTAAAGTTTAAGTAAATAACATCGTAAATTCCGTCATTAACTACTACCTCGAAGACTTCCCTAAAAAACGTCAGCATATTTGTTAGACAAGACTTTCCCTTTGTAAACCCATGTTGAAAGTCGTAGATTAATTTGCTTTTCTCTAAAGGTGATCGGATGCTATTTGCTATAATTGATTCAAGAAATTTCCCCACTACTGACGTCTAACTAATTGGCCGGTAATTTGACGCTGGTGCTCTGTCTCCCTTTTTGAATTTGGGTACTGCATTGGCTTGTTTCCACAAGTCTGGCACAACCCCCGTGTCAAATGATTTGGTTCCTTACACTCTTTGGGAACTCTAGGGAAAATTTCTTCCGGCCCTTGGGATTTTGTCTTCTTTAATTTATTTATCTTCCTAAGAACACCCTCTTTTCTGATGCTGATATTCTTTAATTTCTCTTCTTCATTTCCCCTAAATATCAGTTCCGCCTCTGGAATTTCCTCGTGAATTTCTTCTGTGAAAATGATAAGAAGTAGCTCTTTAATGCTTTGCTTATTTTCTCACTATCATCAATCACTTCTCCTTTCTCTAACTTTAAAGGCCCTACTTTGTCCTTGACCCTTGTCCTACTGTATATACCTGGAAAAATCTTTTTGGATTTGCCTTGGATTCTCTTGCTATCCTGATTTCTTAGTCCCTCTTTGCCTTCCTTACATTTTTCTTAACATTCCTAGATAGTTCATTATTCTTATTTCTAAGCTGCTCCTCCCCTCCCTTTAATTTCTTATAAATTCCTTTCCTTATTCCTATGTCATGTTTAATTTTTTTGGTCATCCACCTTGGCTCATTCTTATTTGATCTAATTTTTCTTTATGGAATATTTTGTTCTGGTGCTTTGCATAGTATACGAGTGAATATTTTATAGTCATGATCAATTGTTGTGTCACCTGTGACCTCACCCGTTCCAACTGGGGACTGACCTGACTGTTCCCAGGCGACCTCACCTAGGTATCTTCTTAACTCCTGATAATCCGACAATCGTAAGTTTGGGACTCTGACCATATTGTCATTGTTTTCGTTTCCCAATTTCAGGTTAACTTTATTTCTCTGTGATCACTGTTTCCTAGTTCTTCCCCTATTGTGATATCTCTGATAATATTTTCATTATTTGTTAATACTAGGTCTAATGTATTGTCACCTCTAGTAGGTTCTGTAATTTGTTGTTACAAAAAATTGTCCTGTACTGCGTCTAGGAAGTCTTCAGATTCATAGCCACCTACAATGTTGTCCCAGTCAATATTTCTGAAGTTGAAATCCACCATAGTGCACAGGATGTTGTATTTTGCTGCCTTACCCATTTCCTGCCATATAATCTGACCTGCTTCTTTCCCAAGACTTATGGCCTGTAAATCACTCCCATAATTAGTTTTCTCTTCCTTCCGCAATTTCTACCTATACAGACTCGGTTCCAACTTCACCCTTTATTGAATTATTAATATAACATTTTAATTTTATCCCTGACGAAGAGTGCGACCCCTCCCCCCTTTCTACCTTCCCTGTTCTTGTGAAAAAGGTTGTACCATTCTATGTGGTACTCTGATAAAAAGTTCTTGCTCGCCAGATTCATCCAAGTTTCGGTGATTGCTATGACGTCTACAACCGCTCTCAGCAAGTCTATTTTATTTCTAACGCTCCTACTGTTTGTATAGTATACATTTAAACCTACCTTCCTTGGTCCTGTTTTACCCCTTGTCTTGAGTAACCAATTTTACTCCCAGGACCAGCTTGTTTTTTTTGACTCCCACTTACCCAGACTTCTCTCTCTACACACACACACACACACACGCACACACACACACACACACACACACACACACACACACACACACACACACACACTGTATTATTATGCTATCACCGTTTGTGTGTATCTTGCCCAGTTCATAACCTGTACAATCTGTATACGGGAAAAATGAATTAAATTCACATGTATAAAAATCACTTTTATTGCACGCCTACAAAAAAGCGACTAAAGCAATTAAACAAGATATGTTAGTTAATACAAATACACCAAAAAATTTGCTAAAACATCAAATCCATCAGTATGAAGGACGCATGACGAAATCTTTATCGCCTTTTTCACATGATTCATGCCTATGCCATGCACTATTGTAACGAAGGTCACCTTTCAGACAAGAGCACCATTTTGTTAGGCAGTTATTCTATTGCTGCACCTTCTAAAGTATATTTTTCATGGCCCTTGGGGAGATAAACCATTTCCCTGACCATTTTCCTCTGATATGACATTAAGTCGGTGATTCAGTCATGAACCCCATATTAAGCCTTGTGTGAGAATCTTTCAGCAAAATCTATAGGTACATTATTGGCTTAAACAGGCATTACATACCGGATTGAGTAAAATACTCTCAGATTACTTTTTTCCGTTCGTATAGAAAAAAAATAAATTAATACCAGCTTAAAAACTTTGCCCTGTACTATCAGAAGCGTCAGCGAATATTTACGACACATCAATTTAATGTGACCCTGAGCGAGTTTACTTTGTTACTGGTATTCCCAAGTGTCTGGTGTAAGGCACTCGGGGGAACATTGTTGTCGCTATCAATAAAACAGAAGCAATGATTGGATTTACTGTATAAAGTCAATACATATACTGTACACAGTAGTTCGATCCTTCTTACAGTTGAAAATGGCTGATCATTGCTTATACAACAATATAGTTAATATTTATAAGCAGTAATACTTAAAAACACTATTGACTCACACTGCCACCTTCTCGCACTAACGTTCCATTTTCAACCTCACTACACAACCTACCACGCACTGCGCTCCACCCATCTTCACTCCTATCACCACTATACCCCACCCACCACCATTATACTCCACCCACATACCAACATACACCACACATCACAACAATACTCCACCCATCACCACAACAATCCACCCATCACCATTATACTCCACCCATGACCACTATACTCCATCCATCACCACTATACTCCACCTATCATCAATATACTCCACCCATGACCTCTAGATTGCACCCATGACCATTATACTCCGCCTATCACCAATATACTCCACCCATCAGCAGTATACTCTAGCCACCACCATTGTACTCCACCCACCACTACTACAGAATATTCCACCCATCACCATTATACTCCACCCACCACCAGTAAGCCCCACCCCTGGCCTCACAACACTATTAATCCCAGCACAACACGCACGGACGGAGGGTTGAGTGAACAACTAATGGATTTGTTGGCGGGTCAAGCCCGGGACGGAAGGCAATATCCTGTCAGGCGAGTTCCTTTACCATAATGCGACGCCCTAACACAACACGGGGAAATGTCGGAGTTTTTTTATGTCCCGCAATGAGTATGTATAAGGAGTATTTTACTCTTATCCAATTTGTACTTCCTTCAATTCGTACTCACTTACATCTTACCCAAAAGTCCCACCAGGATTACCTAAAAAATAAACATACAGTTATTATTTTTTTAGGCTTCTTTAATTTTTTTCTATGTAATGCCTAGTCTATTTTCAAGCTTTAAAAAAATTTTGTTTGTGTATTTCTTAAAATATGTCAGAACAGTTTTTAAATTTTGACACAAGACAAGTGGAGGGTCAAGTATGTGTTGTAAATTTATAGGTGCAAAATTTCCCATGACTTGTGCTGACATTGGACACGTACCTCAGTCAGTGGCACAGTATGAGGGAAAATACAGTAGTTGTGCTTGTTAGAAAATATTAAAAATATTTTATATTAGTTGTATTTTAACCTCACAATAATCAGATATTTTGTTGCGTTTTTTCGAAAGCTGATAACAATGAGAGACCTTGATATGTTTGTAGCTCACACTACTGTTTATGGATATGAACAAACGAAGATATTGTGAACTTCTGTATAATGGAATTGCAAGTTGCATTACTTGTTTTTCAAGAAAATTATCAACTTTCCTGTTATATAATTTTAATGACGAGGATGTGGACATTGCGACAATGAAAAGTACTTGTCCTGGTGATTCAAGTTTGGTTAGGTCAGGCTCGGTACCCTCCCAGTCATGTTAACGTCTAGATACCGTAACATTATCCTTTACCATACGATATTATCGGCTCGTTCTGGCGATGATACTCTACAGAAAAATCGATATTTAACAACACAATGATTATTCAATCCTGAAGTCGTTAACGACCCGATACCGTAGCCCGCATCAGTGTTCTCCTGTTAGCAATATCCGAGAAGATTACGTATTACAGATGAGACAATGTATCCCACCTTAGAAACAATAAGAGCCCGTCTTTAGATATCACATGGCTAAAGAGACATTGTAGGTTGGGTTAGCTGAGAGATAATAAGGGATTCTGTTACACAGTATTACAGGGCAAGTGAGACTTTTACTATCAGGAGGGATATAACGAGAGACTGATATGTGTCATTAGAGTACCTAGAGATTTATTATAATTATTATCGTAGGTTAGGTTAGGTTAGGTTAGAGTAGGTGAGGCTAGGTTAGGTTTGGGTTAAGTGAGGTTAGATTAGATGAGGATAGGTAAGGTTAGGTTACGTTAGGTGAGGTTATGTTAGATAAGGGTAGGTGAGTCTATGTTAGGTTAGGCTTGGTGAGATTATATTAGATAAGGGTGGGTGAAGTTAGGTTAGGTTAGGCTAGGTGAGGTTTCGTTACATGAGGGTAAGTGAGGTTAGGTTTAGTTAGGCTAGGTTTGGTTAGGTTAGGTTAGGTTATTTTGGTTAGGCTAGGTGAGGTTAGGTTAGATAAGGGTGGGTAAGGTTAGATTAGGTTAGTTTGAGTCCGATTATTTTGGGCTAGGTTTGGTTACATTGGGTGAGGTTACTTAGGTTGTACTGGGTTTAGGTTTGGTTAGATTGGGTGAGGTTACTTTGGTTGTACTGGGTTAGGTTAGTGTTATGATAAAGAAATAATATGTGAATAAATAGTATTCGCTTAAATTATATTTTCACTAAGTTTAAATGTTCATCTTTTTGAGATTTTTTATATAATCAAAAGCTCAGAGTATCTGGCTGTATCACGCTGAAAACCAGGATTAAACCTAAACACATATTCACAGTTTATTAGCAAAGGGAAATGCCTATAAGATTGAATAAAAAAATATTATTGTAATAGACATGATTACTGCAAGCCTCTCGATGACGGGTACAATCCTTTTATTACTTGACAGTCAAGCAAGGCTGATGATGTACCGTATATTGCTGCCAGAAGCTTCAACTTTTCACTAGAAATAAATTCTCTCGACATCTGTCACTTAAACTTGTAACAGATATGTAAATGACTAGGAATGAAGGAGACTCGTGAAATACAATATCTAGATGAATGAGCAACTGGTGAAGCTTCTTTTATCATAAGTCTCCACATGGACGTACTGTACCTTAAGTTAGACCAAGGATGAGAAACCTGAGCTCGACAGTAAGGTCCTCAACATCTCTATACTGTGTTGAAGGAGTTGTTGATATGACTGGTCCTTCTAGTTTGTCGCCGCGTCCGCTTCTTTATCTTCTCCAGGAGTATGAAAATAGGATGGAGGGAAGTGCATATTATAGGTGTGAACAAGTCTCTTATAAAGTTTTGCACTTTTGTTCTCTAGTGTGTACAAGGTGCTTCTTAAGGCCGATAGTGACTTTGCTACTACTTTACCTGCTAGCTTGTACACGAGGCACTTATTTGTCCTCTCATTGTAAACTTTCACCCCCTGGGTATCCAGCTCAGCGTTGCTCACAGATGTTCCCCGTTTATCTATAGACTCACTTTGGGTGCTGTGTGCATATTGTTTGGTCAATAATTGTTTTTTATTTTCTATTGTTTTATTCTCTTTATCTAAATTAATTTTCCTCTCTTTCTTAGTTCCAGGTGTCAGGCAGGTGTGTTTGATGATCATCTGTTTCATTTCTTTCTCAATTTCACTCACTTCTTTCTTTATCTGGTCCATTACATTGCTATCTCGCTTTCATAATTTTATTTTTTCTCTCGCTTTATCTTAAGTTTTCTCCTAGTTTATTTGTATATTTGAAGATTTATTTCTTCCTCTCTGTTTCTTTATCTCTACCTGTCTTCCTTAATTTTCTTTATCCCTAGCTTTTTCCCCTCTTTCTTTTTTCTCCTAGCTCTCTTCCTCTTTCTCTGTATCCTAAACTGTCTTTCTTTCCCTTTCCCGTTCTCTTTATCGTCTCCTATCTTTGTTTCTTTTTCCCTATTCTTAGATCTCTTCCTTTCTCTCTTTTTTCCTTCACTCTCCGTTATTCCTTCATCTCCCTCTATTTCCCCTTCATCCTTTCTCGCCCCCCCCCCCTCTCCTTCGGCTTCCCCTCAGGCAGGTGTGGGTGCGGGTGCAGCGAGCTACCTGCACCACTGAAATGTCGCGCTAAATAATCCAGGGTTAGCGGAGGACTGTTGCCCACGCCCCGAGTCCGGCCTTTAACTAATTCATAACGCCGATTTACTCCCTTAAAGCCGGACTTCTTAGCTCCGTCACCCGCTAATTTCCTCCAAAGCCGAATGTCTTAGCTTCGTCACCTCATTTACTTCCTCCTAAGCCGGACTTCCTAGCTACATCACATAGCTAACTTTTTCTGAAGCCAGATTAATTATCTTTTTCACCTAACTTCTTCTTAAGCCAGACTCATTGGGTTTGTCAGCTCTCCCATCGTGTAACTTACTCGTAGCTCTTTCATCTGTTGACTACCTCCTCTGTGCTATGAAGGAACAGTCGACACAGAAGATCAAACATGTGTTAACTGACCATCACTAAAAGTGAATTTACTCTTAACTAGACAACGCTGAGAGTAAACATGAGCCGAGTTTATGAAGACCGTCTTGTCTCATGTAGTTGAGCTCATAAAGGTTAGTCTTGTCTCTTGCTGTTGAGGTAATGAAGGCTGTTCTCGCCTCATGCAGTTGAGCTCATGAAGGATAGTCTCGTCTCCTGCTGTTGAGGTAATGAAGGTTGGTCTCGTTTCATGCAGTTGAGCTCATGAAGGTTGGTCTCGTCTCAAGCAGTTTTGTTGAGCTCATGAAGGTTGGTCTTGTCTCATGCAGTTGAGCTCATGAAGGTTGGTCTCGTCTCATGCAATTGAACTCATGAAGGTTGGTCTCGTCTCATGCAGTTGAGCTCATGAAGGTTGGTCTCGTCTCATGCAGTTGAGCTCATGAAGGATGGTCTCGTCTCATGCAGTTGAGCTCATGAAGGTTGGTCTCGTCTCATGCAGTTGAACTCATAAAGGTTGGTGTCGTCTCAAGCAGTTTTGTTGAGCTCATGAAGGTTGGTCTTGTCTCATGCAGTTGAGCTCATGAAGGTTGGTCTCGTCTCATGCAGTTGAGCTCATGAAGGTTGGTCTCGTCTCATGCGGTTGAGGTCATGAAGGTTGGTCTCGTCTCTTGCTGTTGAGGTCATGAAGGTTGGTTTCGTCTCATGCAGTTGAGCTCATGAAGGTTGGTCTTGTCTCATGCTGTTGAGGTCATGAAGGTTGGTCTCGTCTCATGCAGTTGAGGTCATGAATGTTGGTCTCGTCTCATGCAGTTGAGGTCATGAAGGATGGTCTCGGCTCATGCAGTTGAGCTCATGAAGGTTGGTCTCGTCTCATGCAGTTGAACTCATAAAGGTTGGTGTCGTCTCAAGCAGTTTTGTTGAGCCCATGAAGGTTGGTCTTGTCTCATGCAGTTGAGCTCATGAAGGTTGGTCTCGTCTCATGCTGTTGAGGTCATGAAGGTTGGTCTCGTCTCATGCTGTTGAGCTCATGAAGGTTGGTTTCGTCTTATGCTGTTGAGGTCATGAAGGTTGGTCTCGTCTCATGCTGTTGAGGTCATGAAGGTTGGTCTCGTCTCATGCAGTTGAGGTCATGAATGTTGGTCTCGTCTCATGCAGTTGAGGTCATGAAGGTTGGTCTCGTCTCATGCAGTTGAGCTCATGAAGGTTGGTCTCGCCTCATGCAGTGGAGTTCATGAAGGTTGGTTTCGTCTCATGCAGTTGAGCTCATGAAGGTTGGTCTCGTCTCATGCAGTTGAGGTCATGAATGTTGGTCTCGTCTCTTGCTGTTGAGGTCATGAAGGTTGGTTTCGTCTCATGCAGTTGAGCTCATGAAGGTTGGTCTTGTCTCATGCTGTTGAGGCCCTGAAGGTTGGTATCGTCTCTTGCTGTTGAGGTCATGAAGGTTGGTCTCGGCTCCTGCAGTTGAGCTCATGAAGGTTAGTCTCGTCTCATGCAGTTGAGGTCATGAATGTTGGTCTCGTCTCATGCAGTTGAGGTCATGAATGTTGGTCTCGTCTCTTGCTGTTGAGGTCTTGAAGGTTGGTCTCGTCTCTTGCTCTTGAGGTCATGAAGATTGGTCTCGTCTCTGGCTGTTGAGGTCATGAAGGTTGGTCTCGTCTCTTGCTGTTGGGGTCATGAAGGTTGGTCTCGTCTCTTGATGTTGAGGTCTTGAAGGTTGGTCTCGTCTCTTGCTGTTGAGGTCATGAAGGTTGGTTTCGTCTCATGCAGTTGAGCTCATGAAGGTTGGTCTTGTCTCATGCTGTTGAGGCCCTGAAGGTTGGTATCGTCTCTTGCTGTTGAGGTCATGAAGGTTGGTCTCGGCTCCTGCAGTTGAGCTCATGAAGGTTAGTCTCGTCTCATGCAGTTGAGGTCATGAATGTTGGTCTCGTCTCATGCAGTTGAGGTCATGAATGTTGGTCTCGTCTCTTGCTGTTGAGGTCTTGAAGGTTGGTCTCGTCTCTTGCTCTTGAGGTCATGAAGATTGGTCTCGTCTCTGGCTGTTGAGGTCATGAAGGTTGGTCTCGTCTCTTACTGTTGAGGTCATGAAGGTTGATCTCGTCTCTTGCTGTTGCGTTCATGAAGGTTGGTCTCGTCTCTTGATGTTGAGGTCTTGAAGGTTGGTCTCGTCTCTTGCTGTTGAGGTCATGAAGGTTGGTCTCGTCTGTTGATGATGAGGTCTTGAAGGTTGGTCTCGTCTCTTGCTGTTGGGGTCATGAAGGTTGGTCTCGTCTCTTGATGTTGAGGTCTTGAAGGTTAGTCTTGTCTCTTACTGTTGAGGTCATGAAGGTTGATCTCGTCTCTTGCTGTTGCGTTCATGAAGGTTGGTCTCGTCTCTTGATGTTGAGGTCTTGAAGGTTGGTCTCGTCTCTTGCTGTTGCGTTCATGAAGGTTGGTCTCGTCTCTTGATGTTGAGGTCATGAAGGTTGATCTCGTCTCTTGCTGTTGCGTTCATGAAGGTTGGTCTCGTCTCTTGATGTTGAGGTCATGAAGGTTGGTCTCGTCTGTTGATGATGAGGTCTTGAAGGTTGGTCTCGTCTCTTGCTGTTGAGGTCATGAAGGATGGTCTCGTCTCTTGTTGTTAAGGTCTCGAAGATTAGTCTTGTCTCTTACTGTTGAGGTCATAAAGGTTGGTCTTGTCTTTTCCAGTTGAAGAATTGAAGGATGGTCTCGTCTCTTGCAGTTGGGGTCAAAAGATCGGTCTCATCTCTTGTAGCTGAGGTCATAGAGGATAGTCTCGGCTCTTCCAGTTGAGGTCATGAAGGTTGGTCTCGGTTCTTTCAGTTGAGGTCATGAATGTTTGTCTCGCCCCTGCAGTTGAGGTCCGAAAGGTTGGCCTTTTATCTTGCAGTTGAGGTTATGAAAATCGGATGTTGTTGACAACCTCTCGTACCCGGGATGATTATCTCCACAGTGGAACAATCCCAGCCAATTAGGAGGCAACTAGCGTCTATAAATCCTCAGAGGTACTAGCGATGAATATACCTCGTAATTTTAGATGTAAGATTCACCTAAATGCTTGACAACGTACAAAGATGCATCAAAGTAGCACTAGTACCACATCTTGATATTTCCATTAATAACTGATGAAAGTAAGGTAGATCATAATTAAGAAAGCTCCTCTGTGTTAATTATGCTTCTAACTAGTGTTAAGTGAAAGTAAATAGTTAAGGTAGTTGTCTCAGTATAAGTCTGGTGTAATCTTAGCAAGTTCTTTTGGTGTTTTACCTCAACCAGTTTACATTTATACATCTTAATTTGGGAGGAATTTTCATGATATTTTCCTTTGATAATCTAGACCCGGGATTGAGGGTAGCTTTTAAGCAGGAGTTTCTATTATCCAGTCTGAGCGGGGATTGGAACCCGTTATATGGGAAAACAGGAACCGGTGTATATGACATGTAAGATAAAGTGTACAGTAAGTCACCTGGATTTCAGTGAGAATACCAAAGATGCAGCTGATCAAATCTATGGATTACAGTAGGTACAGCTGATCAGGTCTATGGGTGACAGTAGGTATAGCTGATCAAGTGAATGGTTCACAATATGTAGAACTGATCAAGTATGTGGATTACAGTCGGTGAAGCTGACGAAGTGTATGGGGTAATAGTAGTAACAACTGAGTGAAAAACTGTGTGGAACCAGCATATATAGTAGCTAGATGAAATATACACGTATAGTAGGCACAGACGTTTTTGATAAAGTACCGTGAATACAGACAATATCTTAAAAGGATATTGCTGATACAGGTGACTGAGAATATGGATGTAACAAGGACAGTCGATCATGCATAACAATTCATCGGTTACAGTCTATCAGGAGTAAATTCTTCAATTACAGGCGAGATAAGTGCATCACTAACAGTTGAATGTGAATAAATTTGTCAGCTACA
The DNA here is from genome assembly GCA_958450375.1 of Homarus gammarus. Taxonomy (NCBI): domain Eukaryota; kingdom Metazoa; phylum Arthropoda; class Malacostraca; order Decapoda; family Nephropidae; genus Homarus; species Homarus gammarus. The sequence continues at coordinate 453,845 of CAUDMG010003442.1, forward strand.
TTCTTTACAGTCGATCAAGAGTAAATATTAATGTTACAGTCGATCAAGAGTGAAAATTCACTTTTAAAAGGCTGTTAGAAGTGTGATACTTAGGTTACAGCCAAGGATAAACCAAAGTGATGGTAATGGAGATCTAGTGAGGAGATGTCGAGTGTGTGTGAAAGCTCCTTGTCATCCCCAGGTAGAGAAGCTTTTGCCAACAGTGAGTCCCTTCTTTACCATTTGGTCCATCCATAAGTCTTCACTCCAAGTCGCAGCTTACTCATCTGTAATGTTCACACCCGCGCCACGCCTCCTCACTTTACTTATAAAAAGATGAATATCAAAGTCTGGTCGATTGACGTAACACTAGTCGATTGTATAACATCTCCCAAGCAATGAAACTCAAGGCTGATCGATTTTAGCACTCTTACAAAAATAGAAACACAAGTTTGGTCCATCTAAGTATTCTTCCAGGGGGAAAGACACGAGTTATAGAAGGAAAAGGTTTTAAAAGCAATTATTTTTTATGTAAAGTGACAGAGAGCAATGTCCAACCCCTTGAATACGGAGCCTCCTCTGAGGAGAATAAAATCGTCTGACTTTAGCCAAATGAAATGTTATAATTGGCGTCCCCGAAGTAAAAGGGTTAAAAACTGGCCACTAAAACTCCTGAATACTCAAAACAATTACAGACCTAACTTTCCCACTACCCCACCTCCTCACCAGCCAACCTCCAACCACCCCAGGAATGCAGGTTAATTAGCCTGGCCCTTTTCCAAATAGTCACCAATCTAACTAAACCACTTGAACTGAGATCCAGTAAGACTGAGACCCACTAGAATGCGGACATATTATGACTTGGTCTTCTTAGGACTAGGTTTTTAAAGTTCAAAGAGCGGTAAAGCGAGTGGTAATTAAATTTATTCATCGAGCTTTTCCTTTGTTAAACACTGCTTAGATTAATATGACATAGATTACACTCTGAGGTAGGGGATTCAACCGAGTTTTAGTTCGGGATATGAATACGTTTTGTTGGACAGAGATTCCCTCATTGACAAAATGATGGTGAGTAATGCTGGTGGTGATACTTTTGAGTGCAGCTCGCCAGGAAAATATTGCACTAGAATCCAAAAAACTTAATTCCATAAGTACTGGGGCCTATCTGGCTCGGGCCTCCTTAAAACTATAGGGACTATTTTAACTGGTTGCTATTACACTTAAGGTCCACTAAAAATTTATCCCATAATACTGTAAATGCAGCCCATTAGAAATATGGATCATTAGAACTGAGTGACATTAGAACTGGTTCACCATTAGAACTGAGTTCCATTAGAAATGAGCCCCATTAGAACTGATTCCCATTAGAAATAGGTCCCATTTGAATGGAGACCATTAGACCTATTACTGAATAAGAATGGAGTTCACTAGAAATAGGCCTCATTGGGTCTGGTGATTACTATAAATGGTACCAGCTAGGACTGGGATTCATTAGAACTGGCGCCCTTATTATCGACTCTATACAGCTTCTCAATCACTGGTGATATAAGTAATTCCCTCTTCCTGCCCTCCCTTTCCTAGAAACATAGTGGGGCTTACAGTTAGATATAATAAATTTTCACAACCCAGCAGTAGCCATGGGTGAATTCACAAAGGTCCGCACGATAAATATTCCTCGCAGATGAAAAAGTAAAACTTCACGTAACTGGTTGATTTGAAATAAATCACAAAAATAAAAGAGATGAAACCTCGAAATTATCCGGAAAATGCACCTTAATTGGATACTTTCACATCACAGCTGAGAAAATTAACGCAATTAATATTTTTGAATAATTAATTATCTCTATTAGTTAAGTTGTCACATGATGTTAAATGAACGTATCTAGTTAAGGTAGACCCCCAGTGTACCTTATGGTTGTTCATACATTTTTAGTTAAGAAGAATATTTATCGGGCGGATCTCTGTGAATCCGACTCCAGGAGAGATATGATCCAATTAGCAGCGGGGGTTAATATTAGGATTGTATGTGTCGAACTGTAGTAATGGTCGGCCAGGGCGGAGTGACCATCGATGGAGGAAATTGAATTATGCTTCAATAAGTGTCTCTCTATCATTGTTTTGTTAATATTTGTCTTCTGTTTTATCTCTTCGTTATCTTTACTCTCTATTTCTTTTCCGTCTTTCATCAATCTTTTGGCATCTTTCTACCATCCTACTCCATTTTCTTCTTCGTCTGCTGTTTCTTTCTCTACCTTCAAACCTCCCTTTTTCCCTCATCATATTTCTTAATATGTTCATCTTTCTTTCTTTATTTCTTCTCTTTCTACCCTCTTTCATCCTTCCATCCACCTTTCTTTCTCATCTTGTGTCAGGGGGGTTTATTGATAATAAGTAATTATTACACAGGAAGTTGCCATCGAAGAATCAGATAAGGGTTTTTTAGGGCCTCCAGCTGGCTCTTGTCTGGCACTACCAGACATTATACCAGCACTCCATCATACTGGAGAAGATTAGGAAGTATAAGCAGGAGATGTCCTTGCAAATTTTGACATCACGATTTTTAATATACGAAGGAGGGTAGGTAAATAAACAAGGATGTCTCTGACTATGAGAACCGTAAGGTCGTCAGGCTGGAGGCTGTCTGGGCGTAATCTGAGACTGTTTAAAGAAGCAAGGAAACAGTGACAGACGACTGTTTAAAGAAGGAAAGAAGTAGTGACAGACTAATGTTTAAAGAGGCAAGATAGCAGTGACAGATGACTGTTTAAAGACACAAGGAATCAGTGACAAGTCTGTTTAACCACTAGTGTACGGAGCTCCTCTGTGCTGAATAAAATAATCTGGTGTTAGTCAAATAAAACATAAGTCACGTCCCCGTACTGAAGGGGTAAAAGAGGCAAGGAAGTAGTGACTGAGACCACCTCTCAAACAATGACTATACTCGAAGTTCGAAGTTGTTGGGGATTACTGGCCTCTTCGCCGTTAGGCTATTTCGGCCGAAGCTGATTGGTTGGACTTCTTTTTTTTCTTGTTTCTTCTTTTACTTTTCACTTTCCATTCTTCTTCTTGTTCTTCATCTTCTTCTTTTTGGTCTTCTGTTAGGATATTCTCGTATACATCAATAAGCGATGTCAGAGATAGTGTAGTGTTATCGTGTTCTTGGTTGTTCTTGTCTTGGTTGTTCTTATCTTGGTTGTTCTTGTCTTGGTAGTTCTTGTCTTGTTTGTTCTTTTCTTTTTTGTTCTTTTCTTGATTTTTGACTACAAGGAGGGCCTCCTTGTAGGTCAATTTTTCTTTAGCCCGCAGCTTGGCCACCCTGCACTCCTCCCTCCACTTGGGACACTCCCGGTCGGAGGAGTGAGGGCCACCACAAGCCGCGCACTTCTTAGTGGCCGCCTGGCAGTCAGCGTCAGTGTGGCCGGGTGTCCCGCAGCTCGAACACACCTCCCGAGCACGACACTTCCTCGCCAGATGGCCATACTTCTGGCATTTATAGCAGCGAGTGGGTCTTTGCTGGTATGGTTTTACTGGGATTTTCTCCCAACCCAGTAAAACGGAGCTAGGAAGTTCCTTAGGAAAGCCAACCAGGGCAGTTGTGCTGGTCAGCTTCCTAAGTACTGAGAGCTGATCTCCAATCAGCTCGGCAAGTTCGTGTTTTTCAAGATGTTCAATCTCTGTGTGGGAAATGACTCCCAAAACTAAGTTGTCCTGAAGGCAGGCGTCAAACATGACGTCGACTCCATTGAGATCCATACGGGGTGGCAATTTGTGGCCCTGTCCCCATTCCGCGAAGGTGATGATAAGGGTACCGCCTTTACTGCGGTCGACCCCTGTCACCCCCGTGATTCCGAAGTAGTCAAAAAATTTTCTCATGACAAGGAAATTGAGTTTCTTGCGCGAAGGGTGCTTGACCGGAATCAGTCTAACAACCTTCGCCTGGGCTAAGGTGAACATGGTCACGTGGTACCTCGGGAGGAAGGAGCGTGGAGCCGGGAGAACCTACCTCGCCGAGGTTCAGTTCTCAAGTGACTATACTCAAGTTCAAGTTGTTTGGGATTACTGGCCTCTTCGCCGTTAGGCTATTTCGGCCGAAGCTGATTGGTTGGTCTTCTTTTTTTTCTTTGTTCTTCTTTTAGTTTTTACTTTCCATTCTTCTTCTTGTTCTTCGTCTTCTTCTTTTTGGTCTTGTTCTGTCTGGTCTTCTATTATGATAATATTATCAGGTTCTTCGTTGTTCATATCTTGATTGTTCTGGTCTTGTTTGTTCTTATCTTGTTTGTTCTTTTCTTGTTTGTTTTGATCTTGGTTGTTTTTTTCTAGATTCTTGACAGCAAGGAGAGCCTCCTTGTAAGTCAATTTTTCCTTAGCCCGCAGCCTGGCCACCCTGCACTCCTCCCTCCACTTGGGACAAAGCCGGTCGGAGGAGGAGTGAGGGCCACCACAAGCCGCGCACTTCTTAACGGCCGCCTGGCAGTCAGCGTCGGTGTGGCCGGGTGCCCCGCAGCTTGAGCACACCTCGCGAGCACGACACTTCCTCGCCAGATGGCCATATTTCTGGCAATTGTAGCAACGAGTGGGTTTTTGCTGTTGAGGTTTTACTGGGATTTTCTCCCAACCCAGTATAACGGAGCTAGGAAGTTCCCTAGGAAAACCAACCAGGGCAGTTGTGCTGGTCAGCTTCCTAAGTACTGAGAGCTGATCTCCAATCAGCTCGGCAAGTTCGTCTTTTTCGAGATACTCAATTTCAGAGTGGGAAATGACTCCCAAAACTAAGTTATCCTGAAGTAAGGCGTCAAACATGACGTCAACTCCATTGATGTTCACAAGGGGAGGCAATTTGTGGCCCTGCCCCCATTCCTCGAAGGTGATGACAAGGGTACCGCCTTTACTGCGGACGACCCCTGTCACACCCTTGAGTCCAATGTGGTCAAAAAAGTCTTTAATAACAAGAAGATTTAGTTTCTTGCGCGAAGGGTGCTCGACCGGAATCAGTCTCACAACCTTCGCCTGGGCTAGGGTGAACATGGTCGCGTGGTACCTCAGGAGGAAGGAGCGGGGAGCCGGGAGAACCTACCTCGCCGAGGTTCAGTTCTCAAGTGTGGACTATACTCCAAGTTCCAAGTTGTTTGGGATTTCTGGCCTCTTCGCCGTTAGGCTATTTCGGCCGAAGCTGATTGGTTGGTCTTCTTTTTTTTCTTTGTTCTTCTTTTAGTTTTTACTTTCCATTCTTCTTCTTGTTCTTCGTCTTCTTTTTGATCTTGTTCTTCGTCTTCTTTTTGATCTTCTTCTTTCTGGTCTTCTTTTTTCTGGTCTTCTTTTTTCTGATCTTCTGTAGGAATATCGGGTTCTCGGTTGTTCATGTCGTGGTTGTTTTTGTCTTGTTTGTTCTTTTCTTGTTTTTTCTTTTCTTGATTTTTGACTACAAGGAGAGCCTCCCTGTAAGTCAATTTTTCTTTCGCCCGCAGCCTGGCCACCCTGCACTCCTCCCTCCACTTGGGACAAAGCCGGTCGGAGGAGGAGTGAGGGCCACCACAAGCCGCGCACTTTCTTAACGGCCGCCTGGCAGTCAGCGTCGGTGTGGCCGGGTGCCCCGCAGCTAGAGCACACCTCGCGAGCATGACACTTCCTCGCCAAATGGCCATATTTCTGGCAATTGTAGCATCGAGTGGGTTTTTGCTGTTGAGGTTTTACTGGGATTTTCTCCAACCCAGTATAACGGAGCTAGGAAGTTTCTTAGGAAAACCAACCAGGGCAGTTGTGCTGGTCAGCTTCCTAAGTACTGAGAGCTGATCTCCAATCAGCTCGGCAAGTTCGTCTCTTTCGAGATACTCAATTTCAGAGTGGGAAATGACTCCCAAAACTAAGTTATCCGTCGATTCCATTGATAATCGTTCGGTAGGGTAATTTGTGGGCCTGCCCCCATTCCTCGAACGTGATGACAAGGGTACCACCGCTACGATATGGTCAAAAAAATCTTTTATAACAAGAAGATTGAGTTTCTTGCGCGAAGGGTGCTCGACCGGAATCAGTCTCAACCTTCGCCTGGGCTAGGGTGATCATGATCATGGTCACGCGGTACCTCGGGGGGAAGGAGCGGGGAGCCGGGAGAACCTACCTCGCCGAGGTTCAGGTCTCAAGTGACTATACTCAAAGTTCAAAGTTGTTAGGGTTTTCTGGCCTCTTCGCCATTAGGCTATTTCGGCCGGAGCTGATGTTTTCTTTCTTCTTCTAATCTTGCTCTTCTTTTTTGCTACAACTAATCTGATGTTCTTGTTTCTTCTTTTCTTGTTATTCTTGTGTTCTTGTTCTTGGTATTTTGGTTAGTTCTTTCTTCTTGTTGTTTTTTATTGGGGATGAATTATGGTATGCATGAGTGATATGATGGTGATTTACTGACAAACCAGATGAAATGGCTTGTCAGGTGACTAGTTTCTCTGTGATTTTTTTTTTTTTAAAGTCTTTTGTAGCCCGTGTCTTTTTGTTTGAATATGTGTTGGTGGGTGTCAGTTTAACTTGATAAATGTGAGTGTTGTATGTAATGATAAGGTTTGTGATGTGTTTCTCATGTTGTATGTTTTAATTTTGTTTTATTCATTTTTATTTTCTTTAGGCATGGTTGTATACATATAATAGATATAAAAAGAGTTCATGCGTGTGTCAATCATAGCATGCCGATAAGATGGGTCTCCTTGAGGAAGGTTATTACAACGTCACTGATGGTGACATCATCTTGCAATAGGTTGGGTACAGTCAGCACGAAGCCTTGCTCGGCAGCTAGGATAACCAGCTGCCGGCGCTCTGGTTCGTACTGGCTGCACTCAGTCAGAATATGTTTGATGGAGAGAGTTTGGTTGCAAGTGGAACAGATGGGTGGAAAGGACTGATCAAGGTAGGCCCCTAGGTGGGTCAGATAGGTGCAGTTCAGCCTAAGTCTGGCGAGAACGACCTCTTCCCTCCTATTCTTCCTGTATGCTGAGGGCCAGTTACCTATGTTAGGCTTCCAGGTGTTGTGGAGATTTAGCCTAGTCCAATCATGTTGCCACTTTTCAAATGTATATGTCTTCCCCAAGGAGAGACACGACTGAGTCTCCCAGGGCACATTAGTTGTCTCCCCGAGACCCACAGTCGCTCTTGCTAATCTGTCTGCCTGTTCATTGCCCCAAATGTTACAATGCCCAGGCACCCACACCAGCACAATATTCTTGGCACACTCATGTAATTTATTAATAATGTTGCCCTGTATTTCATTGCTGGTAGTATCACCACCTTCAATTGCTTTAAGAGCTGACATGGAATCTGAAATGACAGCAACATCACTGACATTGCTTGTTATTGCAATGTCAATGGCTTTACTAATTGCGAACATTTCTGCAGAGAAAATAGTTGCATGCCGCGGCAGGCGGGAGCTCCACTCCTCGTCTCTGCTCCAGATACCGGCTCCAACGTTGTCGTCAGTCTTGGACCCGTCGGTGTACACGTGAGTATAGGTGCTGAATCCTTCAAGAAATTGATAGAAAAGTTGCCTCAGGAGCTCAGGATGAAAGTCATTCTTTGCTCCCGGAAGCCACGATGTTTCCACATGGAGGTTGGGGTTCTCCCATGGCGGACACAACGGTGGAACGTATCTATCAACATCTCCGAAATGGATACCAGCACCCTGGCACAAGGTCTGGAGGCGGACAACCGAGGACGGGGACTTACGCAGCTGCAGGAAACGGAAGTTGGCAACAGCACACCAACCTGGGTGGCCTGTGCCGCGCTTCCTAGCCGCACTCAACCCGTACCTTAGCGTCAACATGTCCCTCCTGATGTGAAGTGGAGGGACGTGGGCCTCAACCTCTAGTTTAACTACACGTGTACACCTGTAGGCACCCAGACATAGACGAAGGCATCGGTTCTGTATTCTGGTTAGCCTTGCGAGTGTGGTGTCGCATGCCGAAGCATACAACTGGCATCCATAATCAAGTTTTGATCTGATCAGGGTCTTATACACCATTAATAAAGATTTCCTATCGGCTCCCCATGTAGTACCTGATAAAACTTTCAGGATGTTTGTGACTTTAAGACATTTACTTTCAAGTTCGTTAATGTGGTTTTTCCACGTTAATTTCCGGTCAAAATGAACACCGAGAAATTTTACTGAAGTCTGAAATTTAATAGGAGTATCATTTAATTTTAATACTGGATTTCTAATGTTACGTTTCTTAGTGAAGACTACTCCTACTGTCTTCTCAACTGAAAACCTAAATCCCCATTGTATTGCCCACTGTTCCGCGGCTTTTAGGCCGGCTTGCACCCTTTGTGCAGATAGCCTCTCAACTCGAGAGGAGCGCCAGATTGCGCAATCGTCAGCAAACAAGGAGAATTTGAGGTCACTCAAGCTGGGGGCTGGTGATAGGAAATCATTAATAATTACAAGAAATAAAATCGGGCCCAAAACGCTACCTTGTGGAACTCCATTTTCTAAGACAAATATGTCTGATTTTACGTTACCTTTTAGTTTGACGGAAAAAGTCCGGTCTTGCAAAAAATTACTGATGAAAATTGGCAAATTACCTCTCAGACCCATGGCGTGGAGCTTCATCATGAGGCCAGTCCGCCATGTCATGTCGAAAGCTTTTTCTATGTCTAAAAATACTGCAATTAATGTTTCTTTACTGCAAAGAGCTTTTGAGATGTCAGTTTCAAGACTTATTAAATGATCTAGTGTGCTTCTACCTTGGCGGAAACCACACTGTCGATCATTCAATAAGTTGTTACTTTCCAAAAAATACATTAGTCTACGCTTTATCATACGTTCCATGACCTTACACAGACAGTTTGTGAGCGAAATCGGACGGAATGAGTTGGTGTTATTCGGGCATTTGTCCCTCTTCGGGATCGGTACGACATGGGCAAAGTGCCATGAGTTTGGAAACGTTCTGGACGTCCAGATCTCATTGTACACTTCTAGCAATTTGTCCAGGTTTCCCTGGTCAAGGTGCTTAATCATCTCGTATCGTATACCGTCAGGTCCAGGAGTAGAGCCCTTGCCCTTATTAATAGCAAAGGAAAGTTCCTCTGGGGAAAATGCTCGATTGTAGCCCTGTTCGTCCCCATTCTCGAAGTCGAGATGCAAGAGCTCGGCACGATCACGGAACACGCCGAAGCGTGGATCATGATTGGTGGAGCTACTGGCATCTGCAAACTTCTGGCCTAGGGTGTTGGCAATGGCCTGGGGATCGTCGAGAATCCGCCCTCCACTACTCACCTGTGGGATAAAACTCCTTCCTCCTTTGGATCTGACCCGGTTTATAGCGGACCATACCTCAGAGGAAGGGGTATCCTTGTTAATAGTGGAGACGAACGCCCGCCAAGACTCTCTCTTACACTCCCTGAGAACTCTCCTAGCCTTGGCTCTAGCTTTTTTATACTCAATTAAGTTTACAAGTGATGGAATTCTATTAAATAAACGGCAACTCCTATTTCGCTCACAGACAACTCGTCGGCAGTCTGGTGTCCACCATGGAACTCCAGGCCTGTGGGTTTTTGCAGAAGTCTTAGGAATTGTTAAATCTGCAGCGTGTATTATAGCTTGTTGTATGTGTGTAATTTTGGTGTTGATGTCTTGTCCAATGGTGTCTATACGAACGGCTTCTGAGTATGCCCCCCAGTCCGCCTTCCTAAGGTTGTAGCGCACCTCGGGAGTAGCCGTCGGGGCGCCACACTCATAAGAAATGCAGATCGGAAAATGGTCACTACCCAGAGAGTCGTCGTATGTAGAAAATTTACAATCTAATAGCAAGGCAGCGTCAACTATAGAAAGATCTATAGCCGACGCTGTGCCAAATCGTTCGTCCACTCGAGTCGCACTACCGTCATTCAGAAGAGACAAGTTGGAGTTGAGGATAGCTGCAGCCACCTGCTCTCCCCTTCCGTCACTCCGGACACTGCCCCACCGCAAATGGTGAGCATTGAGGTCGCCGAGGATCATTTTCTTTCCTGGCAGTTGGTTGAATAGCTCCTCAAGCTCACCATCGTCAATGAGCCCGCCCGGAGGACAGTATAGTGAACAGATGGCAACATAGCCAGTCCGAATCTTAACTCTGCACGCGACAGCCTGCAGGTTCAAGTTCAGACTGACTCTTTGCTGGGCGAATGAACTCCGAATGTATAGGGCTACCCCCCTTAGGTTGTCTCCCCTGTAGGACGTGTAGTTGTCGAATACAGGTGGGTCGTCGTGACCCGCAAGTAGCGTCTCTTGTAGGCAAAAAACGTCCGGCCGGAATAATGACATAAGTAAATGAAATTGAGCATTTTTATTCCTAGCACCTCTGCAATTCCACTGGATGATACTGAATTTTAAGTCTGAGAGTTGATATGGTCAGCGTTTTGGGCTTTAGATTTTCCTCTTGTAAATCGGGGGGAAAATTGTTCCAGGGAAGAATCCCCCTCATCAGGTGAGCAGTCTCCCAGCTCCGAAGAGCCAGTACTCTGCTCAGCAGGGGCTCCCTGCCCCGGGGACCTTTCAACAATGCGAAAGGTTGGTGGTTGTGTTGAGTCTCTTGTCAAGTTCTCTAGTGACTGCGTTCTCCTCCTCTTTACTTGAGGGTAGGTAAGGTCGCGAGTCGGTTTGGGTTTTGTGGTCTCGTTATTAGTCATGGTTGTATTAGTGTTCTCGTCTTTGGTTGAATAACCGGGGATTATGAAGTCAGTCTGTGTTGAGATGGTCCTGGTCTCAGTCTGGGTTCCAATGGTGCACATTTTGGGAGGTGAGGTATTTTTGGATACAGCAGATGCAAAGGACATTCCAGGTGTTGGTGTCTGCAAGGACATCTCCACCTGCCTCTTAGCCTCCCTGTAGTCCAAATTATTCTCTGCTCTCACCTTACCGATCTCATACTCCCTCAGGTAGGAAGGGCACTTCCTGTCTGAGGCAGCATGCTGACCGGAACAGTGGTAGCATTTTTCCTCCGTCTGTGTACAGTCATCGTCCCTGTGTCCAGTTTGAGCACACTTGGAGCATACCTGGGTGTTACGGCAGGCCTTACCAGTGTGTCCAAATCTTTGACAGTTGAAACAACGCATTGGAAATGGAATATATGTTTTGGTCTGGACCCTCTCATATCCTACCAAGACATGAGTGGGCCTAACAAGTCCTTCAAAAGTCAGTACAGCTGTAGTTGATCGTTTGCGTTCACCGTCTGTGGTCTTTCTATTAAAAACGAAAGCATCGACGACTCCTTGATCTTTCATGTGGAACTTAATTTCGTCATTTGTCATCCCCTGAAATTCGTAGCTATTAACTACAGCCTTACAGGTGTTGAGAAAAGCTGGGATATATGGTTCCACTGTTGTTGAATGAAATGTTCTAAGATTCAAGGCGTCCCTCATTTGCTGAGCGTCCTTAACAGTAACTTGGAGTTCGCCTTTTCTTGTCTTTCGGACTTTCTCCACGTCCCCTATCTGATCCTTAATGGCCTTATGTATAATGAAGCCATTAATTTTGTCAAAGGAGGTAGACGTGTCAATAGTCCGAAAGTGGATTACTCGGGCCTTCTCAGTTGAAACTTGAATGTTTGGTCTTTGTTGCGTAGTTTTGTCGGTAACCGTTACATTGTCAGAGTTATTGTCAGAGTTTGTCGTTGGTCGTGGCAGTCGTGGGTCATGATTGGCTTCCCGCCTCTGCCTGTCCCTGCCTGGACGAGCAGAGGGGGGCTTGGAGCTTCCCCTCCCAGAGGGCATGGTTGGGGTGGCTGGGAACCACCCCTTGGGTACAACTTTGGTTGAACTTTACATATATGATGTTAGTGCACTAAGGTTATGCAAGGCCCTTAGTGCAAAAAAAAAAATACTTGTACTTAAGGACGACCCCCGAACAGTGGTGTGCCTGCACGATCACAGACGTCACTGCTGGATTGGCCCAGGTTTTCCCCGACCCCCACCGGAAACACACAATCCCACTCCGTGAGGTGTGCACCACTGGGGGGGCTCTAGCACGAATACTGAATTAAAAAAAATTCAGCAGGTGCCTCGGCCAGGGTAAGTATTGGAAAAAATTTAGTTAGAGAGAAAGCCCTCCAACCACGTCAGGAAGGACAACAGTTAGCACTTCCCTCGCAGTTGTGTGGGTCACTCACACTAACTGTGGGGAGGGAATGCTAAGATTGTCAATCCTGAGCGCTCGTGAGGTGTCAAAAAATTATAAAGTGACAAAGCCACTTTTAAAAAGAATGATGAATGGATGGATGGATTGTTAGTGCTTGGTAGCAAGAACAACAACAACAAGAACAGGTGCAAGTAATTGCACAAGATGCAGCGGGCTATGGCAGAAAAAAACCGTTACAGTGCAAGTGGAATTGCACAAGATGCAGCGGGCTATGGCGGAAAAAACCGTTATGAAATCTGTTCTCGCAAGAACGTCCGTCTCCTCCCGTGTCCAATCAGCCTCTGGACTATACTCGTTTGCTCTCGGTCTTTTATACAAAACTCAGAATTTGTGAGCAGCGTTGCCAGTTTGTCACATCTCTGAATCTGAAAGGCGCCCAGGTTCTTGCAGCAGAGATTTGTCCACGGCCCCATAAGTCTTAAAAATAGCCTTGGTTGATAAAGCATACTGAATCATAAATTCACCATATTGTAATAATCAGTGAACAATAAAATAGAGTAAATGTGAATCGGATACCTGGGTCACCTTGCCTAAGAAATTTGACCGTAGCCCAAGAAATCCCTACTTGTATTATAGGTAATTTTTCCTAGACTCTGGTACTGGACAAGGTTGTGACCTAAGATGAGTTAACCCCTATCTAGTCCCAAACTTAATCATTTTTTTTCCTTCTTCTTACAGGGATTAGCCCACCCGGACACAGGTCACTGACCCACATCGAGGCCCGGGGTGCGAAAATGTATTAATAATAATAATAATAATAATAGTAAAAGTGAGAAACAATACTGTAAATACATGTATATATATATATATATATATATATATATATATATATATATATATATATATATATATATATATATATATATATATATATATATATATTTCATGTAAATCCACAATGAAAACGTGGTTAAGATAAACCTTGAAAAAATCACACGGGAAAATGGAAACAACGGAGCACCTTAGCTTTCGTCTTTATTCAAGACCTCTTCAGAGGTGCTCCGTTGTTTCCATTTTCCCGTGTGATTTTATCAAGATATATATATATATATATATATATATATATATATATTTATATATATATATATATATATATATTTATATATATATATATATATATATATATATATTATATATATATATATATATATATATATAATCAACGACCTCACCAGCAAGGAATCGAACCCTCGACCTACTGGGTGTGACTAGGGAACGCTTACCGGCTAGGCCACAAGGACACTAAAAGCAGTTCTAGACTCTGTTATATTTCACACAAAGCCTGTTCATCGAGCTGATGGCGCCGTGAACCTCATTGGGAAACTGCCCGTGCCTCGTATGTGGTGTCAGTAGCATTTTACCGAATCCAGCTGGTATGAAACGCGCTTTGTGTGAAATATAACAGAGTCTAGAACTGCTTTTAGTGTCCTTGTGGCCTAGCCGGTAAGCGTTCCCTAGTCACACCCAGTAGGTCGAGGGTTCGATTCCTTGCTGGTGAGGTCGTTGATTGTATGTTCAAAGTCCGCGTGTTAAATGGACTAAAAATGAAGTATATATATGTACCTCGCGTTTCATACCAGCTGGATTCGGTAAAATGCTACTGACACCACATACGAGGCACGGGCAGTTTCCCAATGAGGTTCACGGCGCCATCAGCTCGATGAACAGGCTTTGTGTGAAATATAACAGAGTCTAGAACTGCTTTTAGTGTCCTTGTGGCCTAGCCGGTAAGCGTTCCCTAGTCACACCCAGTAGGTCGAGGGTTCGATTCCTTGCTGGTGAGGTCGTTGATTGTATGTTCAAAGTCCGCGTGTTAAATGGACTAAAAATGAAGTATATATATATATATATATAAATATATATATATATATATACATATATATATATATATATATATATGTGTGTGTGTGTGTGTGTATGTTGTCAATATTAAGAGAAACAATTGAGACCCTGCAATTGTGTGTAAATGAGGCAGAAAGTCAAATCAGCAACCTGGGACTTGGTCACAATTTTTGTGATGCCTTATGGCAGCAGGGTCTACCATTAGACAACATATTATGCTTCCAATAGCTTCCCAGGCGCTAGTACTTCCCTGTTTGATAGCTGCCTACTACCTAGTTGACTAATCCTTCCCAACAGATGAAAATTAATTATAGATATATGGTCTTGAGAGGTTTCGAGACCGAGACCGAGACGTGAAATATATATGTTGAGATCTACATCGCCAGGTGACACCACTAACGCAGTTAGAATTATACATCAGATATTCATCAAATTCCTGGGCACTTAAGGGGTGTCGGTCGGTGGAACTGGTAACTGTGATTCTCTATAGTCTACACAGTCAAAAATAGTGATATTCCTGAATCTAAATGGTCTAGCTGCTAGACTTTAGCAACACGACCAAACGTTTAGAGCAAGATTTCACCATAATACACTTTACCACTTAAATTGAAATTAATACATTGTCTCAAGAGAGTAATCGACCTAACTCCCACTTTGACTTTGGGGGGCGGGTGTGCTACTGTATCCCCTGACTGTCTAGAAATAGCTATACCAGCGACTGATTCCATCAGTATCAAATTCAATTCAATGCATACGGTATACAATTCACATTCTACCACTATGATAATTTTAGCAATAAGTGCTAAGAAAAATCTGTTTATATACTGCAATAATTAAAGTTTATACACAGAAAAAATAATTATGCGCTCTGGAAAATTAGTCTGGTTAGGTTAGGTTAGGTTAGGTTAGGTTAGGTTGGGTATATGAGACTAATGAGACTATTATCCTGACTAATTTACTGAGCACTGGACTAATATATAAGGATTTCTAACGTTATGGTGGTCAAAGATTTTGTCATTATAGAACCTAAAGACCAACTCTCTTCCGATAAGCAATGATTTTTCATTGTATAGGAAAACGATTCTCCCTTTCTTTGTCTATATACATATATATATATATATAGATATATATATATATATATATATATATATATATATATATATATATATATATATATATATATATATATATATATATATATATGCTGATAACCACCAGGAAAGAAGAAAACACGAAGTTCCCAAGCGCTTTCGTGTAATTCACATCTTCAGGGGTGAGTACAGACTAGATAGAGTAATGCAGAACAAGATGAATATATACAGAGGAGGGTGAGACCAGGTCCACAATGGTCAGGTAATGACCCTACTAATCTTTAAATGGCACACAACGGTTGGTGGTTGGGTCAGATGGGACAGTGACCCGCCCTCTCACCTGATCACAAATCTTCTTAATTACAAAGTTGTCCAGCTTGTACATACCGTTACTCAAATTCATGTTGAATGCTTCGGTATGTTTAATAAGACTAGATTCTATGATGTTCCTACTATCAATTGAATTACATGGTAATATTGAGGAGGCATTATCCCAGTCAATGCAATGCTTGTTATCCCTCAAATGAACAAACAGAGCATTGGATTCCTGGCCTGTCCTGACACTGTATTTGTGTTGTTTAATTCTAGTTACAAGATCTTTACCTGTCTGGCCTAAGTAAAACATATTACATTCCTTGCAAGGAACTTTATAAATGCAACCAATTGTGTTGTTGGGGGAGTTCTTGATTAACATTTGTTTAACAGTGCATGAGTTTTTAAATGCCACATTGACGTTCCAAGATTTTAGCTGTGCCGGAATGTGTGAGAAATTTTTTTTTTTGTGAAATGGTAATATTAAGATATTCTTATGGTCATGGGTGGGCTTGGGATCAGTTCTATAAAAAGTTTTCTTAGTAATGTTTAAGCATTTATCTATGAAAGATCTAGGGTATTTAAGGTTTGAGCCAATATTATATATATATTTGTATTCCTCATCGATGAATTCCGGACTGCAAATTCTCAAGGCACGTAAAAACATTGTTGTAAATACTGACTGTTTGACTTTATTATGGTGGGCAGAATAATAATGAATGTATGAACACACATTGGTTGGTTTTCTATAAATACTGAACTTAAAAGTGTTACCTATTCTGTGTATCAGACAGTCTAGGAATGGCAATTTACAGTCTTGCTCTAATTCCACAGTGAATTTGATCGAGGGGGCTAAGTTGTTAAGTTGTGGTAGGAAAACTTTTAGGTCCTCATTACATGGCCAGAGACATAATACATCATCAACATATCTCAACCAGACTGCTGAGGGTGGTAAAATATTACTTAATAGTTTCTTTTCAAAGAATTCCATATATAGGTTGCTTAATACAGGTGAGAGTGGATTACCCATTGCCATACCAAATTTTTGAGCATAATATTCCCCATTGAATTCGAATTTGCAATCCTTAATACATAGTTTGATGAGTTCGATGAAGTCATCTTTCGAGACGGGCAGTGAAATGTTATCCAGGGAATCTATGAGGAACTCTAGTAAATCATCAACTGGGACCTTTGTAAAAAGTGACGCTACATCAAAGCTGACCAGTTTAAAATCATGATTAATGTGCAAGTTATTGAGTTTATCAACCAGATCCATATTATTCTTGATATTGGAGTTAGAAATGTTGCCAACTAGGGGGTTTAGTAAAGAAACTAACCATTTAGATAGTTTATAAGAGATTGACCCAACAGAGCTAATGATGGGTCTTGCTGGGTTATTGGGCTTGTGGGTCTTGATTAAACCGTACATGTAAGGCAGTGGAGGGGACGTTGAAGTAAGATGTTTAATGAGAGTAGCTTTGCCTCTCAATAGGGACTTAAGTTTTTTGTTGAACTGGGTGTTGACAGTGTTGAGAGGATTATTTATGAGTTTAGAATATGTTGTAGTGTCACATAAAAGGTCATTCATTTTTGAGATATAGTCATCTTTGTTTAAAATCACTACTGTGTTGGCTTTATCTGCTTTAGTGACATGTAGATCCTTTATTTTTCTTAAGGGCTTGGAGTGCTTTGGTGAATCTTTCTGGACAGTTTGAAACACAAGGCTTGGACATAGATGCATACACAACACCTTTACACATGTTCACTTCTTCACTTGTCAAATTACTGAATTTCTCCAAATTGCAAAATGCTCTGGCTATATCAACACTGTCGACTCCCTTGTTGGAACCATCAAAACTTAAACCATAGCCGAGGGCACACAAGGTATCATTGTCTAGTTGTTTAGAGGAGAGATTCACTACACAGTTGTTATTGGCATCCTTAGTCCAATCACTATTTCTAATAAGGAGTGCCAATTTGTGGTCTATCTTGGCTTGAAGATCAGAACGCTCACGTCTCAGGTTATCAAAACAGTAGTCCAACATGAACTTTTTCCAATAACTCGGTATGGTCATGATAAAAGCGCGCTTTTTTTGTCTTACAATACGGAAGGCTTCATCCACTTCAATTTTCTTTATTTCAAAATGTTTCTTAAGGATGATTTCTTGGAACTCATCAAAGGGGCGGTCAGACATCTTAAGGACACGTTGTGGGAGGATTGATCTTGGCATAACTTTTTCACTGAGGCATGTCTGGAGAAATTTCAAACGTATTTTCAATTTGTGGGCCTTGATCATCGAAGAGGAGTATTCAGTAACGAAAGGAGACAGTCCAGGACAGCTTGTAGAGAAGATGAAGAAGTGGCGCGTGGAATCCATTTATGCAAGTAAATCACTGTAGGTGCGCGTGATCTAGGTATATGCTGATAACCACCAGGAAAGAAGAAAACACGAAGTTCCCAAGCGCTTTCGTGTAATTCACATCTTCAGGGGTGAGTACAGACTAGATAGAGTAATGCAGAACAAGATGAATATATACAGAGGAGGGTGAGACCAGGTCCACAATGGTCAGGTAATGACCCTACTAATCTTTAAATGGCACACAACGGTTGGTGGTTGGGTCAGATGGGACAGTGACCCGCCCTCTCACCTGATCACAAATCTTCTTAATTACAAAGTTGTCCAGCTTGTACATACCGTTACTCAAATTCATGTTGAATGCTTCGGTATGTTTAATAAGACTAGATTCTATGATGTTCCTACTATCAATTGAATTACATGGTAATATTGAGGAGGCATTATCCCAGTCAATGCAATGCTTGTTATCCCTCAAATGAACAAACAGAGCATTGGATTCCTGGCCTGTCCTGACACTGTATTTGTGTTGTTTAATTCTAGTTACAAGATCTTTACCTGTCTGGCCTAAGTAAAACATATTACATTCCTTGCAAGGAACTTTATAAATGCAACCAATTGTGTTGTTGGGGGAGTTCTTGATTAACATTTGTTTAACAGTGCATGAGTTTTTAAATGCCACATTGACGTTCCAAGATTTTAGCTGTGCCGGAATGTGTGAGAAATTTTTGTGAAATGGTAATATTAAGATATTCTTATGGTCATGGGTGGGCTTCGGATCAGTTCTATAAAAAGTATATATTCATCTTGTTCTGCATTACTCTATCTAGTCTGTACTTACCCCTGAAGATGTGAATTACACGAAAGCGCTTGGGAACTTCGTGTTTTCTTCTTTCCTGGTGGTTATCAGCATATACCTAGATCACGCGCACCTACAGTGATTTACTTGCATATATATATATATATATATATATATATATATATATATATATATATATATATATATATATATATATATATATATATATATATATATATATATATATATATATATATGTTACGGTTTTTTGCGAATTCGTTTTTTTTTTCAAAATTTCCGGCATGCATAAGGGTAATTTTGAGAAATAACTTACAAACAGACAACGTAAGCTAACCTAACCTTATGGTTAGTGTAGGTTATGCATCTAGGCTATTGTGCCGAGTAGCAACCTTGTATATAAGCTACTGTGCCGAGTAGCATCTATGTATGTATTTACGTGGCAACAATACATGTGTTATGTGGCAACATTGAACCGAGCCTGCCATATGGCAATGCAGCCTCAATCTGATTCTGTGGGTCGTGCATGGCACTTAATGCGCACGCTGCTCACTACCTGTATCTCTCCTATCCATTAATAAATCGACTTCAGTGTTACCCGGTGTTTCCCTACCCATCACTGCTTTCTTCAGGGAACACTTGGATCCTTCATGGTGCAGTGAGTAGGATTTGTGGACTTACAAGTGTCGTGAACAATGCCGACGGTTACGTCTGCCGGTGATGTGCGTGTCGACTCTAGTGTGTTGTGTTGTGATGTGTTGTGTTTCGCCGCAACGTGCAGTGTTGCGCCGTCACAGTACGTTTTAGTGACGGTGGCAGTGTTAGTGTCAGTGTATTAGTGTGTCTAGAGCTGAGAGTTGAGCATTGGCCTGTTTTTTGTGGTACCCACGGAGCACGCAGGCGTACACCCTTCTCGTGTGACATCCGGGGAGACACTAACGTTCTTACCTCCGCGGCCGCTCTACCCGGGTAGCGCATTAAGGCCACTACGATCTGCTCTCAGACACACACACACAACGCACGCAAGCACGCACTCACGGACAGAACAGTGGACCCTATGCGTTATTTCTCCACTGTTTAAGTCATATATATGTGGTTCGAGTTGATGAGGCGCCACTTTTTATACTAAGCAGCGCAGTTCAAGCATAATAAGATGGGTGGTAAGAAGGGACAACGTCAAGATAGGAGACACGACTCTCCACCTTCCCCTCTACCGAGCGCAGATGGAGCTTTTGCGCCCACTGCCTCTCATCCTCCACGTCCAGCAACGGACATTGCCACATTTCTGAGGTGGATGGACGACAGGGACGAGAGACGCAGAGAGATGGAATTTCAGAGGGAGGAGATACGAAGAGAGGAGGAATTTCGGAGGGAGGAGATACGAAGAGAGGAGGAAAAGGCTCGCTTTGATGCAATATTGGCGACCCTGGCGCTAACCCACCCTCCCTCACTCGCAGGTAGCGTCAGTACCCTCCCTCCTCCACCACACCAGCGTCCTCCAGGTAATCTTGCTATTCCAACAGCTCCCAAGGCATCTGTTCAACCCCCACCCGTCCTCTCACCAGACGTCACGTTTCAGCTTTTTCGTGAGTGGAGGCGGTGGTGGACAGATTACTCCACGATGGTCGACCTTGACAGCATGCCTCCAAACAAACAGCTCATCCAACTGCGGATGTGTTTGTCGCTGGAGACCCAGAGAGTTTTGGAGCACACGTTGCAAGTGCCTCCCGATTCAATGTCTTCAGTGACGGATGTGCTCGACCTTTTACAGGATCATGTTAAAGGTCGGAATAACGAGGCTTTGCGTCGCCGCGCCTTCACCAGCTGCAAGCAGGCGGAGAATGAATCCTTTGAAGACTTTTTTGTACGTTTAAAGACTTTGTCAGAGGAGATCGACGTCTGCAAGGCGCACAGCCAGGAATGTGAGGAAGTCTGGATCAAGCACGGGATCTTTACAGGTGTCAGGCAAGAAGAATTGGTGCAGCGACTCATCCCCCTGGACGCTTCCTCCACACTCCAGATGGTAGTGACTGAATGTTGGTCATAGGAGGCCACCAAGTCCTCCACCTTTGCCTTACGAGCCCCACCTGCTGTGAAAGCTATCTCACAGTACAAGAAGGGTAAGAAGGCGGCCAACAACGCGAAGGCTGCCGCACGTTCTTCCACGCCTCCGCCTAGGGCTCCCTGTGGCAGCTGTGGAAAGCAGCATGGCCCCAAGACATGCCCGGCCGCCGACGCACTGTGTCGTGGATGTTGCCGTAAGGGCCACTGGTCTAACACAGACAGGTGCCCTGCACGAGTCCACAAGTGTCATGCCTCCGGTCGCTATGGACACTACGACAAGTGCTGCCGCCAACCCAAGCCCAAAAGCCCTAGATGAGGAGGAAAGCAGCGCACTTCCCTCGGGGTGGTTCGCACGCAGCCCCCTTCAGATGGCCCACGCAGTCCCAAGCAGCAGCTGAGTCACACCAGGAGGGTGGAATCGACCACACGCCCCAGGGCTACCCCTACCCCTACCATCCGGGTCGCCATCACACACGGTGATGCGTCGGGTCACATCGAGGTGATACCGGACACCGGCGCTGATACTACGGTGATAGGCCTGAAGCACCTCCAGAAACTGGGCCTCACCAAGCGCGACCTGGAACCACCGCCACAGCTGTTGTACTACAATGCGGACGGTTCCCAGATGCCGGACGCTGTGTGCTCCTTTCAAGCGGAGATCACCTACGGCGACAGGTCGTGTCACGGATGGATGGACTTGCAGCCTACTCTCGCTACACCCTTGTTGTCGTGGGAGCACTGCAAGGAGTTAGGTGTGGTGCTCAGAGACTTTCCTGAGCAGATCCCAGCTGCTCGGTACAACGCCAGCAGGGTGCGTGAGTCAACGAGTGATGCACCTGGCGCTGCCGCACGGAGCCGCCCAGAACCCGCGTCCACTTCCGCCCCGCGTCCACCCAAGTCACGGCTGCTTCCTCTTCACAGCGAGACGTCTCCTTCAGCCGCAAGGGCCTACTTCCTAATTGAGTACTCGGAAGTGCTGGTGACGAAGGAGGTCCTACGGACCGCGCCACTGAAGGCTATGGCGGGTCCGCCTATGAGGATACACCTGCGGGAAGATGCGCAGCCGTTTGCCACACACACTCCCCGGTCGATCCCTCTCGCCTTCAGGGATTCAGTCAAGAAAGAACTGGATTCCATGGTGGCCCAGGGTGTCATCGTACCCGTTGGTGATGACCCTTCCCCTTGGTGCCACCCTCGAGTCGCTGTGGCTAAGAATAACGGTGGAGTGCGGATTACTACTGACTTGTCCAAGTTTAACAGCCAGGTGTCCCGTCCCGCCCACCCTTCACCCACACCTTTTGCAGCTATACGGAGTGTGGACCCGAAGGTACGGCACTGTGGTTACTGGCAGATCCCACTGAAGCAGGAGGATCAGCCACTGACCACTTTCATCATGCCTTACGTACGCTTCCGCTACTGCCGTGGCCCTATGGGATTCGCTGCTACGGGGGACGCCTTCTGTCTCCGTGGTGACATGGCACTTCAAGGCGTGACCAACTGCGTGAAGGTAGTGGATGACGTTCTCCTCTACGATGAGGACTACCTCACGCATCTTCGCCGCATCGACGAGGAACTGACCAGGTGTAGGACGCACGGCATCACTCTGAATGCCGAGAAGTTCGTCTTGGCCTCACCTGCAGTGTCTTTCTGCGGCTACCGACTCTCAAGGGATGGCAATGCTGCGGACCCGGAGAAAGTGAACCAGCTGGCAGAATTTTCTCCTGACGTCTCCGCCGCTGCCGGGCCTCTCCGCCCCCTGATGAGCCCCAAGAGGACTTTCACGTGGACCCCTGACCACGACCTCGCCTTTCATAAGGTGAAGGGGGCCCTGTCAAGTCCACCTATCCTCGCTACTTTCGTACAGTGTGGCTCTCACTTCCTCACCGATGCTGAGTCTCGCTACGCTACCATCGAGCTGGAGCTGCTCGCAATTGTAAGGGCCTTATCGAAGTGCAAGTTTTACTTGATTGGCCTACAGCACTTCGACCTCATCACAGTCCACAGGCCCTTGGTCCCCATTCTTAACCATTATTCACTGGACGCCATCGAGAATCCCCGCCTCCAGCGCCTTCGTCTTCACCGCGGCTTGGCGCGCAGGTAAGGAGTTGTGCATCCCGAATGCCCTCTCCCGCTCCCCAGTCAGGCGCCCGATACCTGAAGACAAGATGCTCAGCACCGAGGCCGGTTTCTCCGTCAGCAACATCGTCACTTTGCAGGCCGTACAGTTCCTCGCCAGCACCCAGGCCTCAGTGTCGCCACCCGACAGCGATCTGGCCCTTGAGGAACTACGGACCGCGGCACACGACGACCCCTCCTACACTCAGCTCTTGGAGAGTGTGAGGACTGGGTTCTCTCGCGACCGTTTTGACCTCCACAACGCCCTACGCCCGTATTGGAAGATACGTGAGGTCCTCTACGCAGATGGGGACCTCGTCCTGTACGGTGCCCGTGTGGTCGTCCCTGCAGCTCTCCGTCGTCGCATTCTGGCCCACTTACCCGACAGCCATCGTGGAGCAGAGGCCACCAAGCGCCGCGCAAGGCAGGCTGTGTACTGGCCCGGCACTGATGCGGATATCGTGAATACGGTCCGTGCCTGTGAGCCGTGCCAGATCATGCAGCCCAATCAACAACAGGAGCCCCTCTTGTGCGACGACGAACCTACTAGGCCCTTTGAGTCCGTGTCGGCTGATTTCTTCAGCACAGCTTGGAAACATTTCCTAGTTGTCCCCGACCGACTCTCTGGCTGGCCTGTGGTGGTAATCTGTGGCTTGGACACGACGTCCGCGGCTACCATTCGCCACTTCCGGCACCTTTTTCGTTACCTAGGCGTCCCGTACGTCTGCGGACGGACTGTGGGCCACGGTTCACCAGCCGGGACTTAACAGGATTCCTGGAGCGTTGGTGAGGCCACATCGTGTCAACACCCCTCTACCCACAGTCAAACGGCCACGCTGAGGCTGCGGTCAAGACAGTCAAGCACCTCATCCTCAAGGTAGCCCCTTCAGGCAACATAGACTGTGAGGCGTTTGACAAAGGACTCCTGGAGTTACGTAATACTCCCACCCACACAGGACGCTCCCCTGCCAAGATCCTGTATGGTCACCCTCTCTGCTGTTGCGTTCCTGCACACGCCAAGGCCTTTGCGAAGGAGTGGCAGACCAGAGCCGAGAGCTGCGACCGCCGCGCCGCTACACGTGCCCAGGACGCCAAGGCTCGGTATGACGACCGTGCCCGCCCTCTTCAGCCGCCGTAGATTGGTGCCCTTGTCCGCGTTCAGGACTTACGACGGCACGTTCGGACAAGGTGGGCATAGTGATGGGCGTCGGCCGGTCGCGGGACTACAAGGTCAGGATGCCGAGTCGCCGCGTCTGGTGGAGGAACCGCCGCTTCCTCCAGCCAGTCCCACCCCCTGCTGCTGGCCCCCTGACCGAGGACGAGTCCCCTACACCTCACGAGGATCCGCCCAACAGTGCACCTCGAAGCTACGAGCGACTTAGGACTAAGAAGTTCGCTCAAGACAAAGACTATGAGCATGAGGGGGGAGGGAGATGTAGGTTATGCATCTAGGCTACTGTGCCGAGTAGGAACCTTGTATATAAGCTACTGTGCCGAGTAGAGTAACATCTATGTAATTACGTGGAAACAATGCACGTGTTATGTGGCAACATTGCCCCGAGGCTGCCATATGGCAATGCAGCCTCAGTCTGACTCCGTGGGTCGTGCATGGCACTTCATGCGAACGCTGCTCACTACTTGTATCTCTCCTATCCGTTAATAAATCGACTTCAGTGTTACCCGGTGTTTCCCTACCCATCACTGCCTTCTTCAGGGAACACTTGGAACCTTCAGTTAGGTTAAGTGAGAGGTTAGATTAGGTTAGGTTTGGATGGCTCGTGTACAGTAGATTGTCGTTCGATTGCTTTACTGGCTCTCATCTTTTGAGGTCATTACAGCATTAATCTTGTTAGTTTTTGCTCTTCCTTTCGTTCTTCTTGGGATTCTTTTGTACTTTCCACTTGTCTTGGTCTTGATCTTATTTCTTTCTCGTTCTCGTTCTCGCTCTTGTTCTCTTGTTTTCTGGTTCTGGATGTTTTCCTTACTTCATTTGGAGAAGAGCGTTTCTGTAGGTGATGTTCTTGATGTGCTTCTCCTTAGCGATCCTGCACTCTTCTCTCCATTCGGAACACTCCAGGCAGGAGGATGAGTGAGGACCACCTCATGCCGTACATTTCTTCTACTCGGTCTTGCAAAGGTTTTTTATTTTTTTCAGGTGCTCAGAAGACGCGCACTCGGAACCCACGTCTTCTTGAACCTTGCACTTATGGTTTCACCAGAATAGTGTTCCATCCCAGTGTAATCTCTTGTGGTTGCTTGTAGAGGAAGCCTACCACGGCGGCGGTAGCTTCCCCGTCAGGTCTTGTCCGTTTTTATGCGATGAGATGAAGACAAGATTCCCAAGTATGCTTCTATTTCTGTCTTCTCCATGTGTTGAACCTCGTTGTGGGAGATAAATCCCAAACAGAGTTGTCTTCAAAATAAATGTTCAATTTAATGGAGACATCGTTGATGACTTTGACGTTCTTGATATGTTCTGCTCGTTTGCAGTCCCCGAAGGTGAACATGAGGCCACTTCTCTTCTTACGGACAACTTCTGTTATCCCTTCGACCCCTGAAGAGGTGACGAACCTCTTCAGCATGAGAAGGTTTATCTTTTCAAGGTGGAGGGCGGATGGTGGAGGATACATCCCCTCCACCTTGACATGACTCCAATTCACTTGCATTTCGTTTTGTTGTTGTTGAATTTCCTGGCCATCAACTGCTGTGTTTATTAGGGCCGTAGACTGCTTCCTCCTGTTTTTCGGCTTCTTCTTTTGTTCTTTCCACACTTTTTTTTTCTTTGCCTTGAAGTTCTTGTTCTTAGAGGGTAATTACTTCTGAATAAATTAGTTCTTGGTCATGATCTTTTTCCTGGTTCTTCGTTTCTTCTGTTCTCATATTTTGTTGTTGTTGAAGGTTCCAAGTGTTCCCTGAAGAAGGCAGTGATGGGTAGGGAAACACCGGGTAACACTGAAGTCCATTTATTAACGGATAGGAGAAATACAAGTAGTGACTTGCGTGTGCCATGCACGGCCCACAGAGTCAGACTGAGACTGCCTTGCCATATGGCAGCCTCGGGGCAATGTTGCCACATAACACGTGCAGTGGTGCCACGTAATTACATATATAAATGCCACTCGGCACAGTAGCTTATTTACAAGGTTGCTACTCTGCACAGTAGCATAGATACATAACCTACAGTTGTGGTTCTTCACGTTTGTCTTGCTTCTTAGTCTTAACTTCAAGAAGAGCCTTCTTGTAACTGATCTTCTGGCACCGCACCTTGGCTATCCAACACTCCTCCCTCCACTTAGGACACCCCCGGTCGGAGGAGTGTGGGCCGCCACAAGCTGCACATTTCTTTTCCTTGTTGTTGCAGTTCTTGTACTGGTGTTCAGAGGACGCGCAACTAGAACACACTTCCTCTGGAACCTTACATTCCTCGTCTTATGGCCGTACCTATGGAACTCGTAGTACCTGGTTGGCCTCGGTTCGTAGGGCTTCACTGGAATGGTCTCACATCCAAGAAGTACTTCGCGTGGTAGTTTCTTGGGAAAGCCGACCAGGGCCACTTGACTGTTCAGCTTCCTTACGACTTGAAGCTGGTCACCGATCAGTTCGGCCAGCTAGTCTTCTCCTAGATGCTCTGTTTCGGTGTGGGAGATTACTCCCAACACCAAGTTATGTTCTAAATGGGTTTCAATCTTGATCTTAATGCCGTTGATTTCCGTGAAATCCCTTACTTGCAGGGCTTTTCCCCATTCCTTGAAGGTGACCGTAAGGACAAGGATGTTAGATAGCTTGGGGGAGGGCACTTGACCGGGTATAGTCGTACCACCTTCACCTTGTCCTATGTCAGATTCATGTCGAGGTTTCAGTTTCATGTGGTACCTCGGGAGTAAAGATAGATCGTTTCTCGCAAAGGTGCAATTCCGGAATGTGACGTGCATGTCTGTTCTTCGTTCGACAACTTGCTGCTCTCGTGCTCGTGTCTGGTCACTGATGCATCGTGATACAGATTAAGGTGGTGTTTTTAGTTTTTGTTTTTGTTTTTAATTCTGGCCACTACGCCTTTCGGTTAATTCTGCTGGAGCTGCTGTCTTCTTTCTTCATTCTTCTTTACCACTCTTGAGGTTTTCATTCTTGCGTTTTTCTACTCTGCTGATCTTCTTTCTTATATCGTCTTTCTTCTTTCTTCTGTCATGTTGTTTTTTGTTGTGGTTTAGTTGCAATGGGTAATGATGGGGTTGGATAATACACCTTTTCACATATCCGTTGAGACATTGTTACATAACTATTTGACAAATTTCATAACCGAATGACAGAACACATATTGAATGACAATCTAAAATAAATGTCATTCTCCAATTGTTACATTCTCCAACTATGTGTAGACTGTCGGTTTATTGTTCACGTCTGTCAACTTCATAACTTATGTCAATCACTTCCGTTAGCATGAACGAACAGTTATTTTAGATTGTCATTCGATATGTGTTCTTTCATTCGGTTATGAAATTTGTCAAATAATTATGTAACAATGTCTCAACGGATATGTGAAAAGGTGTATTATAGCGAATCAGTGACAATCCAGATGAAATGGCCAGTCAGTTGAAAAGTTTCTGTTTTTTGGTGTTTTTTTTTAAAATGAAGTAGCCCGTGTCTTTTTGCATGAATGGTATTGTTAGTTTTTAATTTCGTATAATTTGGATTTAATTTAGGCAATTTTACATAGTTACAAAATATACGTATGTGACGTGTAACAATTACATCATGCTGATGAGATAGGTCTCCTTGAGGTAGAGTAAAACTGCGTCACTTATGGTGACATCTTGTAATAGACTGGGTGCAGTCAGCACGAAACCTCGCCTGGTTGCTAAAGCGTAGCCAGCCGGCGGCGTTTGGTTCGTATTGGTTGCACTTTGCCAAAATGTGCCTAATTGACATAATTGTGTTGCCAGTGGCACAGATGAGAGGAAAGGAGTTGTCTATGTAAGATTTTAGGTGACGCAGATAAGTGCAATTCAACCTTAGTTTGCCGAGGACCACCTTTCTTTCCTATTCTCTCTGTGTGCTGAGAGCTAGTTTCCAGTTTTAATTTTGCATTTGTTGCGAAGATTTAAACTGGACCATTCTTTCTGCCATTTACTTGTTGTGTATGTCTTCCCCAAAGAGAGACACGACTGTGTCTCCCAGGGTACATTGGTTGTCTACCTGATGTCTACCTGATGGCTACCTAATGGCTATTCTGTATACCTGTTCATTGCCCCGAATGTCGCAATGCCCATGCACCCAAATTAACACGATGTTCTTGGCACACGCAATGACTTTATTAATAATGTTGCCTTGTACCTCTTTACTGGTAGTATTACAATTTTGGATTGCTTTAAGAGTTGACATAGATCGGAAATGATGGTAATATCAGTGACATCGCTTGTTATTGCCACGTTAATTAGTCTATCTGTAGCAAATAATTCTGAAGTTATTATGGTTGCATGCCGCGAGCTGCAAAAGCTCAACTCCCCAGCCCCATCGTTTTCGTCAGTCTTTGACCCGTCTGTGTACACGTGAGCTTAAGCATTGTATCCCTCAAAGTGACAGATAAAAAGAGGACATTGGCCTTAACAGTCCCTGAGCCCTTGATATTTTGCCACTAAGGCCACGCAAATGTTATGCCATTGAGTGAACTATTATTATTTATATATTATTCTACTTATGAGTGCAGTTACAATTTAGTTATCATTTAGAGTATTTTTGTGTTAGTCTAGTAATGTTTATATTATATTAAAGAGTTCCTGATACATATTATACGATATGAATATTTTTTTTAGTAAACTATAAGAAAAGTAATAGGCCTATGTAAAGAGATGCAGGATACCTACAGTAAAAGGTACAAGCTTGATTATTTAAGGTTATGAATCTTGGGTTACCTATATTTCAAATAAATTTTGTCAAATACTCATGCAATACATTAATTCATTAAATGTCGTGTTTTTCCTACATTTTTTCTGCTCATAGTGGGTACTTGAATGTAGCTCAAGTGTGAGTTTTGCGATAGTTGTGAAAAAAATACAACAGTGCTAAACTTATCCACAATACTGTAAAGCAAAGTTAGTGAAGGATAAGCCTCCTGGAGCAGTACTTAATTTATCAACAAATCTGAAGTTCAATTCAACTTTAACTACTAATCTTGAAAGTCGGACAGAAACGTCGAATTTATCAATAAAACTAAAGTACTATTCCATGTGGGCTTTCTTCCACCTAGATTATGACTAATGATGGTATCATTTCAGACGACTTGGATTTTTAAGTTTGTCAAGATAAACATAAATGCTGGGCTAACTTTTGACAGTCACTCAGCTAGTTTTTCTTTTTATCTGACTAACTGTTGGCTAATCAAGATAGAGATAGGCTGAACTAAATGTTTTTAGAAACTTGACTAATTATTGTTTACTCTGTGTAGGATAAATCGTAGAGTGGAGCAGCCACAAGTCCTTCTCTCTAACAAGTGAACAGCATCATCATGCACATCATCATAACACTGGGTTTCGAGTTTCTTTGACTAAAAATAAAATAAAATATCTAACATTTAATACAAAGGAAAATGTCCGGTGACTTAGGATGAACTCATTACTTCATTTGAGACTCTCCGCAGGACAGATAGTCAATTAAGGAAAAATCTCACATAACCAATTAGAGGGAAATTCAGCATTCAAACCTGAGAGAATATCAGTATCGCTTGATTGATTAATTTGTTTTTTTTGGCCGTCGTGGTTGTTATAATCATAGTCGTGGTTGTTATAATCATGGTTGTGGTTGTTATAATCATGGTCGTGGTTGTTATAATCATGGTCGTGGTTGTTATAATCATGGTCGTAGTTGTTATAATCATGGTCCTGGTTGTTATAAATCATGGTCCTGGTTGTTATAATCATGGTCCTGGTTGTTATAATCGTGGTCCTGGTTGTTATAATCATGGTCGTGGTCGTGAGACTTACAGTATCTAATATACTAAAAGAAGGAATACAATAATGGTTAGAATAATTAGTTAAAGAAATATTCGCCATAAGGAGAGTTAAAATAAAAAAATAAAAATTATTATGAATCACCGATGATCATTCCGAGATAAATTATATTTTGAAGAGAAGTGACCTTGATTCTGGTTAGATTAGTCACCATCTGCTTAAGTGATCACCTGTGTTAAGTCATCATAGTCATCATCTACGTTAGTCAGTTTTAAGCCCATCTCACATGACTGACCGACCATCGATGTTCTTTCTGCTCATGGGTGTTAGTTTTCAATGCGTCATATTATTTAAGCTGGTGGATGTAAGACCTCCTACCCTCACTGACGCAGCTATGGTCAGTTTGGTGTTATTCTTGTTTATAAATGCCTTCTAATCTGCCTCAAGTCTATCCGCCCTGTCTATTGCCATCCCAACTGTCTGTTCATCTGCGTGGTGTTTGAATGTAAGCCCGTCTGTACTCCTTGTGTCGTCAAATCTGTCTGTCTTATCCGTTGTTGGCATGTGTCTGCCTATTTGTCTAATGTGAACCAGTCAGTCAGCTGGCTGTCTGTCATGTTAGTTGCCATATTGTCTATTTGTGCATGTATGAATCTGTCGATTTTTGTCACCCTCCTGTCTGTTTCACTGTCTATATTCACCCTGTGTCTATTGTAGTCATCTTCTCCATGCATTCCTGTTATTATCTTTTTATCTCTTCTCCTTTTCTGATATACAGTCACCCACAGGAATAAGTATACACTGTAGCTGTAAGGTCGTCTGGTAACGTTGAAACTGCGCATCCAGACGCATGATGAAACTCAGCTCCCCCCACCTGTTATCTCTAAGTATTTTCTGTTTCCCCCTTCTTTATTCTTCTATTTACTCATCTTCCTTCCTTTACTAATCCAAACAATATTAAAAAAAAGTAGGCTAAGAAAAAAAGTGGGGGAGGAGGAGGGACCTGTACAATTACTGCAATTGTGGGCTGACAGCTTCCAGCGAATGAGGGTGTGCAATTTTTCCACCAAGTTTGATGAAAAACGATTGTGCCGTTATGGCTGCCCAGACACACACGTACACACACACACACGCACGCCTAGCGCTACAGTATATTAGATACGGTATAGTTGCTGACGCCAACAGGTGGACACTCCTCTCACCACGGTCACACTGGTCAGCCGCTTGTGTCAGACGATGCAGCTGCTGAAGTCAATGGGATAAGGCTCGGGCTCCGAAGTGCCCGCAGAGGATGGGAGCTACGGCACCGTGACTGCGTCGGGTCTTTCTCCACACAGGATGCCCTGGGCGACCCCGGGGACCTTGAGGCTCAACAACTTCAAGTCCCAGCAGTAACGGATTGTCACCAGCCCAGAACTGGCATTCCCAACTGTTGTACACTGAAGTCTCAGTAAAGGCGTGAAATACTTACCGCGATCAACTACTGAATGGAGCGCGACATCTGCGAGGGCGGCATTGACTTATGAAGTTTGACGGTGCAGCACTGAAAGTTACTACACACACACACACACACACACACACACACACACACAGACACACACAGACACACACACACAAAAACTAAATTGGAAAACACACGTCAGTGAAGTTGTCAAATCCTCCAGTTTCCGTCTCCACCTCCTCCGCCAATTCAAGTTTCTTGGAGTTCCTGCGCTCGAACTCTTTCAGTGTTTACTCCCCTGCCTGGTCTTCTTCCCTAAATGCCACACAACGTAAGCACCTAGTAAAAGTGCAAAGGAGGGCATGCAAGATTATTCTCTCCTTTCCTCCTCCACATGTCAAGAAGCGCTCAACACAATGACTCTCTCGGCTCCCTCTGACAATCACCACGACCTCATCTGCAAATTTGGCGAGAAGCCTCAGCACCACCCTCAACACCGGCTCCTACTACCACCCGAGATCCCCCGTCTGTGAATTCCTGTTTGACACCACAAATCCATCCAGCCCATACGAGCACATACTGATCGCTATAAGAACAGCCCAGTCCCAACCATTGTAAAAATTATCAACAACTCGTAATCGACCAATGTATTCACTCCCATTCACTCTTACCTTTTTGCACTGTCACTATGTTGAAATGCCCTGTAGTATGACCTTCTCCCCACCTAGGTATTATATATCATATTTGTATCACATATGTTATTGTATATAATTTGTCAATCAAGAGACCCATTCCCCAATTTATGCAACTGTATATTTTGAGCCTTCCAGCTGCCATGCTCTTTCAATAAACCACTAATTATTATTATTATTATTATTATTATTATTATTATTATTATTATTACACACACACACACACACACACGGGCGCATACATACATAGGTGGATAGCCCACCTGCTTCTATTTTCTACTACTTTACTTCCCGTTTCATAACTTTCCTTCTACCTTACCTCTTCTCTCCCTTCCCATGGTTGACAAAAATAGACAGATTCATACATGCACAAATAGACAATATGGCAACTAACATGACAGACAGACAGCTGACTGACTGGTTCACATTAGACAAATAGGCAGACACATGCCAACAACGGATAAGACAGACAGATTTGACGACACAAAGAGTACAGACGGGCTTACATTCAAACACCACGCAGATGAACAGACAGTTGGGATGGCAATAGACAGGGCATTTATAAACAAGAATAACATCAAACTGACCATAGCTGCGTCAGTGAGGGTAGGAGGTCTTACATCCACCAGCTTAAATAATAAGACGCATTGAAAACTAACACCCACGAGCAGAAAGAACATCGATGGTCGGTCAGTCATGTGAGATGGGCTTAAAACTGACTAACGTAGATGATGACTATGATGACGAAACACAGGTGATCACTTAAGCAGATGGTGACTAATCTAACCAGAATCAAGGTCACTTCTCTTCAAAATATAATTTATCTCGGAATGATCATCGGTGATTCATAATAATTTTTATTTTTTTATTTTAACCTCTCCTTATGGCGAATATTTCTTTAACTAATTATTCTAACCATTATTGTATTCCTTCTTTTAGTATATTAGATACTGTAAGTCTCACGACCACGACCATGATTATAACAACCAGGACCACGATTATAACAAACAGGACCATGATTATAACAACCAGGACCATGATTTATAACAACCACGACCATGATTATAACAACCACGACCATGATTATAACAACCACGACCATGATTATAACAACCACGACCATGATTATAACAACCACAACCATGATTATAACAACCACGACTATGATTATAACAACCACGACTATGATTATAACAACTACGACCATGAATATAACAACCACGACCATGATTATAACAACCACGACCATGATTATAACAACCACGACTATGATTATAACAACCACGACCATGATTATAACAACCACGAATATGATTATAACAACCACGACCATGATTATAACATCCACGACCATGATCATAACAACCACAACTATGATTATAACAAGCACGACCATGAATATAACAAGCATGACCATGAATATAACAACCACGACTATGATTATAACAAGCACGACTATGATTATAGCAACGACGACCATGATTATAACAACTACGACTATGATTATAACAACCACGACCATGAATATAAAAACCACGACCATGATTATAACAAACTCGGTAAACTGTATCACCGGACTCACCACCGGGCACGAAGTGCCCACGATCACTTGTATATTATATAATACACTAAACTGGGATAATTGCCGATTAGTGATAACGTGTATATATTTCTCTTGGTTTTAATTTTTGATAGGTCATAAATGATCATGAACATCATCGAAATATATATAAATGAATAGCTTCACACAAAATTTAACCTAACCTAACCTAACCTAACCTAACTTAACATAATGTTACTTAAACTAACTTGACCTAAACTAACCTAACTTAACCTACTTTATGTATAACCTTATGATAGTAAGCGACGGCTTACTCTGAAGAAAGGAAATTGAATCATATTCGAATTAATTTTCACGACGTTATAACAATTAAAAGAAAAACGTTTTCTCTCTAGAAAAAATCATTAGTTGATTTTTAAAGCTTAATCAGAGATATACTCTATTTAACGTGACACATACATACACATACACTCGCGCCAGAGTGATTTTTAGAGTAAGAGAGAGAAACACGGAAACAGAGTAAAACAGCTTACAGTACGCTTCTTTACACACTAATTCTAACTTCATAATGTTGGCATAAGGAAAACTTCTAACAGACTACGATAGAGACTGAGACCTGGAGGTACACCAGTCACATCAAAGAGTCGCACATGATAAAACTGTTATCCATTTAAATGCAGTGACGAGGTCGTGATGGAACCAGCCATGTTTTCCCCCCACAATCACCCTTGAGGACGTGTGCGATTATAACATTTTCTGAGGGCGTTGTAATTATCCCTCCTTACGGTTATACTTACTATGTACTGTTATAGCGCTTTATATTTGCGTATAATTACCACACCTCAGAGCTATATATATCCCATTAGCTTACAATGCTATCGTGTTGACAGATATTTATATCATTCAAAAAACCCATGACAAATTCCATTTATGTAAAAGAAACTCATGAAGTGACATGAATTAACTACATACAGTATATAAATGTAAGGGCTTTATTACGCCAGGAGTACACTATAGCAGAATACATCTGCTGAAGTTGTTAGACAGAAACAATGATAACGAGTGATGAAAAAATGTGTCGACTTGAATACTGGCCACCGTGCTTCACTTGCAAGAGACTTAGAAAAGTTAGATGCTACTACTACTACGACTACTACTACTATTACTAGTAGTAATAATAATCCAAATAATAATAATAATAATAATAATAATAATAATAATAATAATAATAATAAAGAAGAAGAAAAATATTATAATAATAATTTCACATTCGTAAATATAGTAATTGCTTCCGGACAACGAGAGGACAAAATAAATGAAGAAAATGACACTATGTTTACGTGGCCAGGATCATAAAAGACAAAACAGAGTGTTCAGAGTATAATTAAGTCCTGAGGGAAATAAAAATAAGTACACATGGAAATAATTGCAGTTTCCTTCAAGATTCTATTTAGGTAGGCAAAATCCAGTCCTTTCAATCAGTCAAAAAAATGTCATCGAGGAGCAGGTGCTTAACGAGCAATAGTAGCGAAGCATCTGAAGAAAGTTGTATTTTTCTTTACCACACGCGGAGGTGTGGTGGTGGTGGTGGTGTTAGCCGTGGTGGTGTTAGTACTAGTAGTAGTAGTGATAGTGATGGTGTTGGTAATAGTGGCAATCTTATTGTTTGTGGTGGAGGTGGTGATTGTACTGGTTCGGGAAAGTACTGAAAAGTATAACAACTTATTTATTTAAAGATTATTACCAACAAAATATATTAATATATTGGTGACAAAATAATAACATTCAAGACAGCTAGATAAAAGTAGTGTAAATATGATAAACACTTTAGCATTTAGTTGGTAAATGTTAATTAGGAGAAGGTGTGTCCTGTAATGGTTGAGGGTATACACATCCTGACACGGAGATATTTTATGGAGGATTGCTGTTGAGAAGAA
This sequence comes from Homarus gammarus, assembly GCA_958450375.1. Taxonomy (NCBI): domain Eukaryota; kingdom Metazoa; phylum Arthropoda; class Malacostraca; order Decapoda; family Nephropidae; genus Homarus; species Homarus gammarus. The sequence continues at coordinate 489,142 of CAUDMG010003442.1, forward strand.
TACACTGAGGGTTGCCTAATAATTCCAGGTGACGCAAGTTGTACACTCGCCACAAAAATTCTGGAACAGCTTGGCACGACAGATTTCAGAATGAGCACTATGGTTCGTGTCATCTCAGAATGTTTGGTATGCCTGGTTGCGAAGTGAATCTCATTATTTAGTAATAATATATGTTGCTCGTCTTTATAGTATTTACAGGTGAAATGAAGTCATTTAGTTTGCAATAAACTTTCCTCAAAAAACAATGTTCAGATTTCTCGCTCGTTTTGTCATATTATATGACCCTTAGAGCGCTGGAGAACTCTCCAGAAATGTAAACAGATATTCTCAGTCAGGTAATTAACTGATTTATATTATCAAATTTATCATATTTAGCTTAGTAAACTGGTCGTGTGCACGGTCATATTTTTTCTCAAGAAGTCATTGATCATAGAATTTTTTTTCTTCCTTTTGTTCAGTAATCAGAGATTTTGACTTATTGGTGCCGGAGATGCACCAAGGTGTATGGCGATAAACCAGGTGTTCATAAATGCGACTACAGTAAACTTCTTTCGTTGGTGCAGTAGTGACGTGAGGATGTGGTATAGGGTGCCGAAGTGTTTATCGAAATTATTGTGAATGACTGTAGTGTGTTTTCTCCAGTTTAGGAAGTTATCAGCAACAATCCCAAGGACTTTAGCACTTGGTTTTGGTTTGAGAACTGTACTCCCAATGTATAGTACATGGGATCCAGATCTGGGGATGAGCTTTCTTTTTTTTTCTAATGTTTAGTAAGATTTCTAAGCTTCGGCGTCAGTTTGTTACATTTATCTAGTTTTTAACATTATTTAATTCACAATTCATGGTCCTTGTGAAACAATGAGGATCTGGATGACTCGAACACAGATTGATACTATCTGCATCTAAAACGTACATTTACTGTATATAGGTATCCATGTAAATAATGATTAAACTTAAAAGGACTTCTACTGACATCCTCCTTCCGTACGAGTCTGCCACACAATTTCTCACCCGGAATACAGTATCTCCCAGGTAGCTTACTTCTCCGGGAATACTGCTTATTTGACACTCACCATAATTGTCTGGACCTGGCCAATCTACACCTTGATCTTCTGGATTCCTCCTGACTCGTTTCTAAACAAGTCCCTCTTTAGACCAACACATCAGGTCACGCACACTGGTAGGCTCGTTCCTGTAGTTGTTCCCTCTGCAACAACGATACGTTCAAGCCACTCTCCGCGAAGTTCTAAGCAGTGCTGGAACACACATTCCGAGACAAGACTTCAGCCATAAAAGTCGTCTGGGAGAAGGTGAATACTGTGAGGTAATATCCTCCATCTTCAACCTTTCCTGAGAAGCTGAACCTCTTCGTCCTGGGGCAGGCCGAACAACTAAGAAACATCACGTGCACCAACGACGTCCCCAAATTCTCCATCCAGGTGGAAGTCAACTTGTGCGATAACATGGTGCGATCTCCCACGCCGAATTACAACACATGGACACATAGGAGATCCAGGAGCTGATAGGCGATGTATACGTCAAAAAGAAACTGAAGAAAGAAGACGAAAAATCGACCTCAGATCGGGTGGGTTCTTTCCACAAGTTACCGGAAACGGTTACACTGGGATGGGATACCATCCCAGTTAAGCCGTGTATGCCAAAACCGACCTGGTGCTACAACTGTCAGCGATACGGCCACGCTGCTAAAATGTGCCGGTTTGGGTAGTGTGCACCACCTGCCGGACGACCGGGCACCTCATGTCAAACAACAAGCAAATGTGCAACTTGTGGCGGTCCTCATGCCCCTCCAAGTGGAGGGAGGAGTGTAGGGTAGCCAAGTTGCGAACCAAGAGGAACATTATCTACAAGGAGGCTCTTCTTGCAGTTAAAAACAGGAAACAAGAAAATGAGGAACAAGAAAAGAAAAAGTGAAGAACAGAAGAACAACTAGAAGAAGAAGATGAAGAACAACACGGACAAGACAAAAAATAACAAGATATTTGTGAGCAAGATCAACAAGGGTAGACCGTCCAAAAAAAGAACAAAAGACGAAGATCAAGATAATATGTTTACGGCGGTAATGACCCAGAAAAACAATCCAACCAACCAACCAATCAACCAACCAGCCAGCAGGAGTTTGAAGGTGGTGTAGATGATCAAGGGGGTGGGCTGAACACAGCTGAATTGAACACGGGGTCCCCGGCCTTCCTCACGATACCTCAAAGTGGGCGGGGCAAATAAATCATTAGCCAATGATTAGGGAGTATTGTGGTAGCGTGCTGCGCTGCTATGTGAACAGTAGTTAATTATATTATAGTAATAGCAGTAGGGATAGTTTCCAACTTTTACTTTCTTACTTGCACCTATTATTAAACTTAGATTTTATAATTTACCTCTAATAAAGTACAACTGTATACAAATTCAGAAATTTCTTATAAATGTAAAAGTGAAGGTATCAACATTATTTGTTACGTGATGTTAGGTAGACTGCAAATGAATTTATTCTACGGACTTTTCGCAACCTACCTTCTTAGTTAGAATATTAATTCCTCAGGAAGACAATTACTAGTGGCAAAACCCAAAACTTTCATAGTCATCTTTATGGCAGTGCTGGAGTGGATTACAGTATACCATTTATGTACAATAGGAACAACTCTGGTTCAAGGATGGAGCCTTGAGTGATGCTGTACCAAACAAGTTAGGGGTCAGGGTGACAGGAGTTCAAAATGTTGTTGGTGAAGGAAAATGCAGTACTGTATAACAATTTCAGTTGACCTTCTTGCTATGAAACGAAACTGAGAATTTGTAAGGGTGTATTTGTCACTACGGAAGGATTTAAGTTTACAACATGCCAGCAACTAGAGTATTTCACCTAAGGCCGGGACGACTGATAAATGGACGGTATTTCTTGAAAAGACCTTTACCACCAAATTTATATGTAGGTTGGACTTTAAAAATAAATTAGTTTGTGGAAACACACCGCTAGTAAAGGAGTTACAGATGTGGGGTAACCTCATTGACCTTAATGATACCCAAATAGTAAGTGACAATGCCTTTCGTAACAAGAGCGGAGAACAGTTCCTTTCGTTGTCTGTATTGTAAGTGGGTTTTAGATTCTTCATGGTGACCAGAAATTCTTAGCAAGGCTCCTGCTAACACTGATAAAGTAATTATTAAATTGATGAACAATATAGGAGGTTTCTGTTACACTTGTACTGTACTAATATTTCTTATCAGCTGAGTTTGGGCGTTTCAGGTATGGTGACCTTGACCAGGTGTGATGGGTACTATGTAGTCAGCTCTTTCAAAGAACGAGTTATTTATTATGTTTATTCTTTTTCATCATACATGTTTTGTTATGTTATGTTATGTTATGTTCTGTTCTGTTCTGTTCTCTAGTTGATATACTTTCATTTTTATTTTCTGTGTATATAATGTAAATATGTTTACTTCTTAATACATTATTACATGTTCAAGTGTATTATGAATATTCCCGTTCCCCTTTTATCTCCCCTTGTGTTTTCATGTTGTGGAGCATAATAATAATCCCTAGACAAGTATGTCCCATAACATATGGGGGCCTGTCCTTGATCTGCTTACCCTCTTGCTTTGATTGTATGCTTATGTTTTTATTATCCACTTGTTTTATCACTTGTTGCTTGATTTATCTCTCCGTGAATTAGTTGTTCAGCTCCCGCTACTTGTTTATATTATCTATTGCTAATGAAGTTGAATAATTTTATTCTTGATCTTGCTCATTTGAATTCACAATCCCTCTCACATTACTAGTGAGTCCAAGGCTTTTATCCCACCACTCCTTCTATTTATATTATGAATTCTATTTAATACCAATTCTATTGGTTATACACTTTCCGCCATTTTTTAAACACTCGGGGCAGCAAGCCCGAAGAGTTGTTGTTGTTGTTAAGGTTGTCGGACCGTAGTCCGACACGGGCCTTTGCCTGTAGGTGGCCCGTTTGGTGGTTCCGGCTGGAGCTCCTGGAGCAGCAGACCGGATTAGGATTGGAGGTGGTCCCACCTGCAGATTGGATGGATACTGCAGGTTGCAAGTGTGAGCGGACCCCCGATCAGTGGACGCTTACCACCAACCCCCACTCTTGGACGTAGTCAGTTTCGGAGTGGCGCACCCCCCGAACTGGGGTCCGCACTTGCTGGGAGAGGATACTTTCTAAGCTATCTGGGTGGTGGGTATCGTGTGATGACCCGGAGTAGGTGGTGAATGTGGTCTGTGTGGGCCTTTCGGGTTAGAGTGGCCGCTGGTGTTGTGTGTGCTTCTTGGGAGATTTGAGTTCTGTTTCGGAGGCTTTATGTGACTTCGCAGTCGAGGAGATAGTGTTCAAGTGGGTTGGCTGCTGGCTCCTGACAGAAGGTGCATTCCATGACGTCATTTCCGATCATCTGCCAGGAGCACTTGTACCCTAGTCGTAGTCGATGAAGGCTGACTTGGGTTTGTCTTGGTGTTTTTTTGTCAGCGAAAGGTGGTTCCCCTTTTGTAGCCGCAAGGTACCATTTGGCTGATTGGGAACCAGCATTGAATGCTTGAAGGAAGCTCTTTTTGATGTGGAGCTTGCTAGTCTTTCTGAGGTGATTCTTGATCTGTTGCAAGCTTGCTGGAACTTGGATGTGTACGCTACTAGAACGTGTAGCTGCCTTGGCTGCTTCGTCTGCCACGTCGTTTCCACCGATCCCTACATGACTGGGAATCCAGTGTAAGACGACTGGGCGGTTTTGTCTTTGGAATTCCTGTAGCTGTGCGAGGATCGAGGTTATGATGTGGACGGTGTCTCTTGGTTGACTGTGCTGCAGCGCCTGCATGGCCGATTTCGAGTCCGTGTGAATTATGATGGACTTGTTGTGTTGTGTTGCAGCGTGTTGTAGGGCCTTTGAGATTGCGACCAGCTCTGTTTGTAGGGTGGAGCAGTCATTGGAAAGTCTCCATCGGAGGGTCTGACCTTGGGTGTAGAAGGCCGCTCCGGATCTATGATGTTTTGGATCCACCGAGCCGTCTGTGAAGTATGATGCTGCATCAGCCGTTGTCTCGGTGGCTATGGCTTCCAGAGTTATTTTTTTGAGGTCCTCCTTCTTGAGGTTGGCTTTACTATCGCCTAGGTCGGTAATTTTGAATGTGGCTGGTGGAGGGCTCCATGGTGGAGGAACAACGTAACCATTGTCTCGTGTGTCTTGGTTGTTCTTGACTAGTGTTTCTGCTTGCAGGTGTCGGATGACCTCGCTTGCCTCGTGCGACCAGGTGGCCCCTCGCACTCTGTGGTCGAGGTGGAGGGAGGCACTGATTCGAATTTTGGCAACTGTGGGCTTATCTGATCTACAGATTTTGGCGAGGAGACCGGCTGTCACCTTCTTGACTCGTACTGCCAGGGGTGGTAGTTCGGTTCCCATTTGCAAATTGCAAATTCTGGTCCACATGGGTGCTCCGAGCATGGTCCTGAGAGCATTATTTTGGATGACTTCTAGCTTGGCTATTTGGTCTTCTCTTAGTCCAATGAGTGCTGGAGCACTGTAATCTACCAGCGATCTGATGGCGGCCGTGTAGTAGGCTTTGAGCACATCAAGGTTTGCTCCTGCGGTTGTGCTGGTGAGCGACCTCATTATATTGTGTCAGCTCTTCGTCCTATACCTGAGATACTCGAGTTGCGGCTTGAAGGTGAGTTTCTGGTCAAACCAGATTCCAAGACACTGGTGGGTGTTGGTCCAGACTACCGGCGTGTTTTGTATAGAGAGCATCTTGTCTGGTGTGTCTGTGCAGATGGCCATCGCTTTCGACTTGGCTGGATTTATCTTGAGTCCAAGTCTGTTGCACTCCTCTTCTATAAGTTGGAGTGCGTGTTGCGTGTTTGCTAGTCTATTTGATCCTCTTACTATAAGCTGTAAGTCGTCTGCATAGCATAGGAGCTTGGATGTTTGTCTGAAAGGAAGTTTGACTAGATTTTCCATCAGGACATTGAACAGCATTGGACTGAGGATGCCTCCTTGTGGGGTTCCGTTTTCATGGACCCTGTAGCTTGAGGTTGCTCCCTGAAAGCGTACTCTTGCTTCTCTCTGTGTGAGGTAGTTCTGGATCCACCCCAGCAACCTTCCTTTGACGCCTTTTTCAGCGAGCGTCGTTGTAATGGCCAGTGGATTTGCTAGTTCGAAGGCCTTCTCCCGGTCGAGGAAGACCACCAGAGCTGGTTTGTAGTCCATTGTGCTGAATATCTCGGCGATGTTGTTGCCTGTGCCGGTGTTCTCGGTGTAAGCAAAGATGTGAGGGTGTGGGCTGCCTACTTTCCACTTGAGTCGGTTGAGAACCATTCTTTCTCCCGTTTTCGCTATGCAGCTGAGAAGGGAGATGGGCCTCGGTTTGTCTGGTTCTCTGGGCTTCGGAATGGGCTGTATATCTGCCTTCTTCCATTCCGGTGGGAGTCTTTGTGCTGTCCACGAAGCATTGATGGCTTGTAGCAGAGCCTCGTGTCCGGCTGTACCGGCATGGGAAAGCATGGAGTAGGTTATCCTGTCGGCCCCTGGTGCTGTGTCCTTGCTTCGTTTTAGCGACTTCTGGAGTTCTTGCTGGTTGAAAGGTCTGTCGGTGTCATCTTCACTGTTGCAGGCCTCTTCGATCATCTGGAGTCTGACATGTCGCAGACGCCGTTGTGTCTCCTCCGCCTGTCTCGGGAGGTTTTTCGTTGCTGCTCGGTCAGAGAACAGTTTTGCAAGTCTCTCGGCTTCCTCTTCTGGGTTGGGATGGGTTGGTGGTGGTGGTGTTGCCTTCCCAGATGCCCTTCGGATCTGGGCCCACATCTTGCCAAGGGAGGTGTGCTCGTTCAGTTCGGAGCACCACTTGAGCCAGCTTACGTTTTTTATTTCTTCCTTCTCTTCCCTGGTATCCTTAACTTTGACATGCAGGAGATGTCTGTTTGTTTCCGTGGGATGTCTCCTGTAGTTTCTTCGGGCCATGTTCACTCTGTGGTTGAGTTCTTTCACCCTGGGACAGTAGTACCAGTAATCATTGTACTGTCTTGATGTGGGTTTTGTTTTTGGGATAGCCTCTTCTGTCGCTTAGTGAAACGCCTCGACCAATTGTTGGTGGAGGGTTGTCTCGTCCACGGGTGCTGCGCAGGCCGGCTGTGATTTTTCGCGCCACTTAGCCAGGTGTTTCTTAAAGAGTCCCCAGTCTGCCTTTTGGGTATTTTATCTCCATCTCGGGGGGGGGGGGGTGGAGTGGGGAGTTTGTTCACCTTCAGCGTTGTTAGGGTGGCGAAGTGGTCGCTGGTCAGTGTGGGGTGTAGCTGCCAGGAGGCCGAAGGCTGTAGTGCACTTGAGACGAAGGTTAGATCTAGCCTTCCTCCCCTAGTGTGGGTGGGCTCTCCGATGTTCAGGAGGCAGATCTCGGGTGTATCTTGAAAGGTGGTGTATATGTGTAGGCCGTCTTCATTTGTGGGGCTTACCGAGCTTAGGAAGGGATGATGTGCGTTGAAATCCCCTCCTATGAGTGTGGCGTGGTCAGCGCCCGAAGCAAATAATTGAGTCACCTCCAGTGAGCCCCTTTGGTTCTTGTAGATGTTGTGAACAGTTAATTCCCGTTCTTGGAGAGTTACTTTGCCGGACTGTGTCTCGATGTTTTCCCCACATAGAAATTGCTGCGTGACCTCGGGGGAGGGTATGCTTGACTTGACCAGGATCATGCATCCTCTTGTTGACGCCTGCGTGAAATGCCTCCTGTATGTCTTGTAACCACTGAATTTGAAACAGTGGTGTTCTTGTAGAAGTGTTTCTTGTAGCAGTGTGATGTCCAGCTTGTCCTTGGCTGCTGCATCTTGTAGGAGGTGTTTTTTGTTTTTGATGCCCTGAGCATTCCATGTAGGGATGTTCAGGGTGCTGATGTTTTCCACCACTGTTTCATCGGGGACTTCTGGTGGTCCTCGATGGAAGTGTCCAAGTCCGATTCCAACTGGATCAGGTCCATGTCTTCTTGTTCTGTGGTTTTTGCCTTCTGGGCCGTGGTTCGGTTCAGGGGAGTTGAAACGTCCAATTTCTTTCTGGGAGCTGTCGGTATCTTGGGTTCTCTGGTGGCCTTCTTCGGTGTAGAGTGTACCTCGGCTGTCAGTCGTGTAAGGACCGGCGTGGCTTCCTCCACTGAGGTGGCTGGAGCTGTGGCGACTTGCCCGAGGACGCTCCCCATGAGTATTTGGAGCTGTGTGGGTTGGATCTTGTGGCCCAGTTGTCCGGCTAGGCCCTCCGCGAAGGTTGTCAGTACCTCGGCTAGGTCTGATACGTGTATCATTCCTTCTGGTGCCTTGGTGTGTGCTTCTTTTGTCTTTTTCGTGGTTGTCGTTGTCTGCTGCTTGTGTGGCTGAGGTGTGGCCGTAGTGAGGTCAGGAAACTGGGATGCACTTTGGGTGTTGACCGGCTGAGGAGGTTGGCTTTGTTGTCTTGGCCTTTGGGTTCCCCACACGAAGGTACTTGGTGGGGCTGGTGTGCAGGCGGTGGGGGCCGGTCTTGCAGCTGGCCGGTTTGCCTGGACCCTCTTTGTCCTCTCGGAGCATCCAGGGTTCCAGGCGTGGTGTTTGCCCCCTCAGTTGGCACACTTGGGGGCAATTTTTTCTCCATTTTTCAGCTTGGTGAGGCAGGAGTGTGTGCCGTGCTTCTGTGCACAGACTGCGCAGATTTCTTTGTACGTGCACCTTGTCTGATGGTGTCCGTATTTCTGGCATCTGAAGCACCGCAGGGGCTCTGGGACGAAGGGCCTCACTTCGTAGATCCCCCAGGTTTTGAGGTCTATGGTGCTGGGGGGTGAACCGTAGTGCGTTATGAGCACTTGTTTTGTGGTGGCCGTCTTGTCGGAAAGGGGAGAGCATCTCTCGGCTTTTAAGATCTTCGGGTGGTTCTCCAGGGGTTCGAGGGGTAGTTCCTTTGGGTACCGGAGGACTACCGACTTCATCAGTTGATGCAACGGTGGTGGTGTTTTGCAGGTAAGTGTCGAGGGTGGTGGCGGAGTCCTTGTCTTTGGAGTGAATAATCATCTCCCCCTTTAGGTTGGGCCGCACTGAGAACTTGGCCAGTGGATTTTGCTTTTCTATCTCTGTGATGGCGGCATATGTCGTTTTTGTGTCCGTTTTCGTGATCCGGAATTTTGGCAGTGTCGTTGGAGGTGAGCTGGTGGTGGTGATAGGTGCCTTTTGGGCTGCTTGACGGCATTCGTTTCCCGAAAAAGCACGTCGGCGTTTTTTATTTTCTACCTTCGTCTAGTTGTCGTCCTCAGTGGCGGTAGTAGTGGTGGTGGAGTTGTTGGAGGTGGTGGCAGTGTTCCTGCTTTTCAGGGTTTCATTGAAGGCGCGTAACTGGTCCGCTTTCTCTGTGCGGAGCCTGTCGTAGTTCGGGTCGTCAGGTTGGCGGTTTAGGCGGGGGTCGCGGTTAGGAGGGCGTACGCCCTCCATGACCGTTTTTTTTTTTTTTTTTTTTTTTTTTTTTTTTTTTTTTTAAAGCCTACCTATTCCGGTTGAGTAAGTAGCAGAGGAATTTCAGCACTCCCCACTGGCTGGTGGTCGTAGAGTGGTTCCTGAGCTTCTCTCCCGGGGCCCCGTTGGGGAAACCTATTTCCTAGTGTATGTGATTGCTCACTTATAGACGTGAGCTAAGTGTACCTATTGGGGAAGGGTAAGGATTGCTACCCTCTTTCCAGGTGGAACCGCACGATCACTGTTTTCCTGGAAATACTCGGCTGGGATGGGTTCTTGCTCCAACCCCCTTTCGTGTTCACAATCTCCTGGGAGGGAGGTGAACAGTTACAGGGGGGACCGCAGGACGAATACACTTTTTGAGGGTGCAGGTCCCTAGGCCAGAGCGAAAAAAGGAGAAATAGCAGTAGAAGGAAAAGAGCTCAAACCACTTCGGGAATATCGCGCTATAGCTGCTCTCCAGCTGGAGTGTGGGTCACTCACACCACCAGTGGGGAGGGCAAGCTAATGCTCGATAAACCGAAAACGCTCGTGAGTTGTTGTCGACGATGTCAGTGGTGGATGGTCCGGTCCGGGAAGATGGCCAAACAATGGCACAAGAGAGAGGGCGGTCTTCACGGTTCCGGGTCCAGCAGGAGGTCTTGTTGAGAGGTCTTCTTAGTTCAGGAGCGATGGCCCGAAGAGCAATCCCGAATGTCGGGTTACTGTTTAGTAACCAGTCAAATGGATTCGTCAAACTCGAATATCAATCCCGAACATCGAGTTACTATTTAGTAACACGAACGCCGCAACTTGAGAGGGTTGGTATACCTTATCCAAGATAAATGTAAACAAACCAGGTCGATCTAAGCGCCAAAATTGAAGCAGAAACATGATTTGTGGGGATAAGAGATCGTCTTCAAGTGAGAAGGCAGACACCACACTTGGGTCAACTGATCCAACATCAGGATCACCCGAGCCACCACCAGCAACAGCAGTATCAAAATCCAGTCACGGGGGGGAAGAAAAGGAAGCAGGTGAACAAGAGGAATGAATGCTTTAATGCCATTTTTATGGACATTACACAAGAACTGAATGGTGCTATATTGGAGGCTTTAAAGGTCTTCACTAGTATGTACAATGCATTATCAGCCCAATCTGCGCGTAATGTATTTAGAGCAAGCATTTGAGTTGTTGAGCAGTGGCATATGTCAAGAGCGAAGCCACAATTTCACCTCTGGCTGTGGGCAATCTAGTTAAATTATGGAGACTTTGCCATTAGTGTCATAATTGATAATGTATAAACTGTGATTTTTTCTATCTCTCTCTGTTTAAAATTTTTTCGTTGCACTTAATGTAGAATATGAACTATTTCTTTCATGTTACAACATTTATGATTTTTGGGGTCTTTTGTGAAAACAAATAGATTCTTTCAACTTATTTGTGATATAATGTCAGATACAATATACAGTACTGTGATGCTGTGTATTGTACACTCATACTTATTGGAGAATTTTAATTGTTTTTGTTTTTTATCTCTTTTCCTGTTTTTTGCACTTAATGGAGATGTGAAATCATATTTTGTATGATCAAACATTTGTTATGATTTTTTGTTCCTTAACTTCTTGTGAATGCAAATAAATTCAACATATTTTTTGCTAGAATTTCATATACAATATTCTGTGATACTGTGTATTATATTTGGGAATCTTAATCAGTCTTTATTTCACATTTCTTTTGTACTTTAATATAATTTTTAAAAGAGGTACAACGTACAGTACTTCTAAAATCTTTCGAGATTGATAATTGCTATTACTGTATTTGAAATTTCAAACTAAGTATGATTACTATAAACTTATAAAAAGCAATGTACCAGTGTACAGTGCTGTACAGGTACTGTGATAAATTTGGTTTTACTGCTTGTTCTTATTTAGAAGAACTAAAATTGTTTATGGTTTTCTCTGACACTTGCCAACTATTTCAGTACAGTATAGTACGTTGAAGCCCTAAAAAATGTGTACATTTATTATTTCAAGCAAAATACTAAACTGTTTGAATGATATAATTTTACATATACTGTACTATACTGTACTGTGATTTATTTTTATTTAGTCATGCCAAGTGTAATCCATTTTTATTTGTTTTGTTTTTTCAAATTGTACTGTGATAATGTTTGGAGGAAATATAATGTGTTATTTACAGCCAAAATTTTTTTTGAAAAATAACCTTGATAATAAAATCTATTATCTAAAATATTTTCTTTTTTTACCAAACCAATAATGCTTCCACTTGCTCTACTTTCAAACAAACTACATTATACAAATCAAAACCATTTATCAATTACACCCCTTCCTACATCGATGTGGTTTAGCTAAATTCCCTCCAGGTATTCTAATAGGGATATGAGACCAATAAATGCAGCCAAATACTCCAGACATCCCTGCAATGGTGTGAAATTCATCTACATATTCTATAAGGTTTTGTACGTTGCCTGATTCTGGAAAGTGGATGTAATTATTTACTGTAAGGGTCAAAATAACTGCAAAGCTTCTGACAAACTTGCAAACTGATGAGACAGAAATCTTCAAGCAGTCTGCCAAACTAATTTGGAAGCTGCCACTGCTAAAGTATCTCAATGCAGTAATGAGTTGCAGGTGTGCGGAATACTGCATCCTGTAGGATAGAATTTTCTTTTTTGTTTACTGTTTTGCCTAACATTGCTTATCCTGATTATGATAAACAACAGAGAATCACCCTCTATAAAGGGCAACATACAGGTGATATGCCCGTTAACCGGAATAATTGGTGCAGAGCTCTTCCTGGGATGAGAGACTTCCAGATAATAAGACTCTCAAACCATGAAAACCCCCACATCCCTAGAATTTTTCCAGTTACATGTAAATGTTTCCGAGTATAAACATTCTTTCATTCTCGAAGACCCGGGAAAAACTTGGAGAGTTTCAGATAGTTTTCATAAAAATTTCCAGAAAATGTACCTGATATTTAACCTCGGAATTTGCTCCAAGGCCTGGAATCAAATTGTTTGAGTGATTTTTTCGAAATTTAAAAAAAAAATAGCAACCCTTTTTTCAACCTTGAAAACTCGTTCATAGACCCGGAATGTTGAAAAATTTCCCAGAAAAACTCAGAGCTAATCTAAATTATGAGTATTTATTGGCGACGTCTGGGTAATGAAGATATTACTGCAGTGTAATTATGGCCCGGTGGTATTATTGTAAATGGGAGCTGGGTTTAGGGGTTTTTATGGGTGCTGAGTACTGTATAGTGGTGATTTCCCCACCCCCCCTTTTGCATCACTGCATAACATCGAATAAATACCCAATACACTTCTAAACAAAGACCCAAATCCAAGATTTAGAGTTTCGGTCTACAAAGATATATTTAGTCTAACCTAACCTAACCAAACTTTACCTAACCTAACCTAACCAAACTTTACCTTACCTAACCTAAATTTACCTAAGCTAACCTGACTACCTATCCTGACCTAATCTAACCTGACCTAATCTAACGTAAGCTTACTTGACCCAATTATCTTATAGACCGCACACTTTAGTAACACTAGAATTTTTTGCCTTGTCTTTTTTGAATTCTTGGCATATGTGGCTCAACTCGTTCAAGAAGTTCATGGATGCATTCCTTGGACAGCCTATACTTCTTGATGAGCTCCACCTCAGTGAAATATAGCAGGAGAATTTTTTTCCATGGTAATTATCATCGTTGGTCACAGATGACACTTGTTGTAAACTATTACCTATTACTTGAATGGTCGTCTGAGTATATAAGATCAATGTGGAATTTAGATTAGCTGAGTTTGTTGAGGAACCTTCACTGAAAACGTTAAAAAAGAGTGAGCTGAAAAAGAGTGATTGGGATTTTATTGCTGTATCTTATGCTATGGGGGTCATAGCTTCAGCAACCTCGTCGAAGTTCGAAGAATAGTAATTGAGTACCCAGTAGTTAAAGATGTTCTCTCTTCCTCTGCATTAACACTATTGCGTGGAAGTTCTGTTAATAGTGATAGTGGTGTGTCGACCAAGGATACTTTGAAACTAATGGAGATAGAGGAAGCCCAAAGACTAAAGGCAATTATTTTTTAAACACTCGGGCCAGCAAGCCAGAAGAGCAATCCCGAATGTCGGGTTACAGTTTAGTAACCCGTCAAAGGGATTCGTCAAACTCGGATATCAATTCCGAACATCGGGTTACTATTTAGTAACACAAACGTCACAAGTCGAGAGGGTTGGTATGCCTTATCCAACATAAATGTAAACCGTAACCCCCTGACGGAGACATGATGATTAGGGTGTGTCATACGGAGGCGAATTTTTTTATTTTGAGTTTGAAAAATCGGCCCATGGTATTGATGATGTAGTTCTATGTGCAGAATCATGTGATATCTTCAGATTTGTAAAGTTTTCATTTTTTGCTTGGTAAATTTTAACTTGAAATCTTATGAAAATTCAGTATTCCCACCCTTTTACCAACACCACTAAATAGCTTTTTTAAAGTACAGTAAATGTATCAGGTTAATTTATTAGGATGAAAATGATCCAGAATAGTCAAACGAATGATCTTGACACATTTATTATATTTAATATTCCTTTAGAAAACAAAATCATCAAATAAAAAAACCGGTTTTACTACTACAACCCGGTGTTGCTGCACACCATAGAGAACATGTCTTTCTTGCTTCTGTTTCTACTCATCACCTCCCTGCTGACCACCTGAGCTCGGATGTAGCCTTCCCTCCTCTCCTGGCTGTACACGTGACTGCTGGCCTCGCTCACTTGCTGTACACAACGCTCTATACTCTGGGTGTGCGAGGGCCAGGCAGGGACATGCATGGGGTTGTCCAGGAAAGCTCTGACTTGAACATTGGTGAGGCTGCAGGTAAGAGGGGGCTCACTGCCAGCCTGGATGTTATCCAGATCTATGAGATCAGTGAGGGTCTTGGCACCTAGATTGACTTCAGGAGTCTTCCTGACCCTGAAGGAATCGTCACCAACTGATTCGTCATGCCCAGATCCTCTCATAAGTCTCATATCCAAGATATTTTTGACTGCCACTCTTCTCTCCTCCTCATCCTTACTGCAGAGCATTGTCTGCAGAACTGCCTCGGGATGAGCATACCAGGAAGATCTCCTCACAGTCTGCTCCACAATCTGAACAACCTTCCTTGGCTGACTCCTCAGGAGCTCAAGCTGGAAGAGAACATGCCTCGGACCCTCGGAGAACGATGACTCGACCTTGGTGTTGAACCAATTTGGCAAGTAGACACTCACGATGAATTGGACAGTAAGTCTCAGGTTGTGAAGCTGGTTCCCTTTCAGTTTATGATGAGCGACCCAAATTCTGCAGAACCTGAGAGCCGTTGTGAGCCACCTAGAATGTGAGACTGGACCTATCTGCAGGTAAGCAAGTCTATCAGGCATGACCCCAGTTTTGATGGCACTGCAAATCATGTAACCATAGTACTGGTCAGTACTCAGGTCGTCAATGACAGTATGTGCAAGCTCAACGAGTGGAGGGCCAACTGTGATTTTTTCAAAGCTCGGATTTATTTCTAACTCAGTGGCAGAGTCCAGCATCTTGCCAAGAGGACCAGACCATCTGTTGTTTGAAAGAGTCTTGCCATCCAGTTCCTGGATCAGATGTCTGAGTGGCAACTCGTTGGTGTGGAGGTCACAAACAATCCAGACCAGCTTCCTCCCAATCTCCAACTTTCATGAACACTTTAGTGTCATCCCTTCTCCCATCAAAGAACAAACAATTGATTCCATTTTCTCTTATCCCCTTATCAAACTCCTCTTCTAGGTTACTGACAAGTTTCTCCTGAGCTCTCCTTACTTTGTTATGATCTATCACCAGGTGAACATCATCAGGTGTTATCAAACCACCGTCAATCCAGGCAGCTGTTGCTATCACTGCAGTTTCTCTGAGACCAGTGTGGTGTCGCATGCTGGCCAGAGCTATGCTCGGGATATCTTTCCTTTTTCGAATCTTATGCCTGGAAGGTTTGGGATCATTATTTTCTGGGTTAGGGACAAAGTCACCATTCTCCTGGTCAGCACTCGGATCAGCCATGGGGAAGTCATTCAACTCTGAATCAGCTTGACTCCAATCATCGGCCTTTTTTACCTCACCCTGGGCCTTCTCAAGTCTCTTTTCCTCGGCAACTCTTCTCCTCTTCTGTCTCTCTGTGGCAGCCTCCTGTCTCTTGGACTCCGGAATATCTTGGCTAGAAATCATGAGAGCCCCTATACTGCCAGTCTTCTCTCTCTGTGCTTTGACAAATGCCAGTTCGATCACAGGAATCTTCAGTTCACGCTTGCAAATACAGGAGATGTGGGCCTCGGATTTACAGTCACGATCGCATCCAAACTCAGGACAGAGAACAATTGGGCACTTGCAAGTAATTATGTCAAATAATTGGTCCAGTTGCTTGGCAAAGCTGTCCTTAACTGCAAGTTTTCCTCTCCCAAGAGAGATATCTCTTGCCTTTTCCCAACTGGCTAGCAGTCTCTCACTAATCTTCTTCTGACTTGTTATGACTGGAGGCTTGAACTGAGCGTTAGCCAGAGTGTACTGTGCCAAGACAGCTTTGGTCATATCACTGGCAATGTCTTTGTTTGTGTAAGTTCTTTGGTTCTTTTCACTGATTTGCCTGATTAAAACACCGTATCTCAAAGCATCTCTCAATGTAGGCAACTCCGACTTCAGGAGCTCTCTCCCAGACCCAAGATAGTGACTGAGATGGCTGGATTTTTGGTTCCTCGTCCTGACACAAGCAGCCATCGCAAATATTATCAACTTATAAATGCATCAGAATCTGAAACAGAAAAAAATATTGTTAGTTGGGTTGTTAAAGAATGAAGTAAGAAAGCAATGTTCACTATTTAATTGTAATGCACTAATGCAGCTGTACGTTAGATTTTCGATAAATTTCACGCTAACATTTACCTAGCAAAAGGTTGCAAAATATTGAAACTGAAATTATTTTCTGTTTATATACACTAAAATCTACCAAAAAAGTGATGGGCCATTAGTTTTAGCTGATCTTCCCTCCTATGACACACCCTAATGATGATCCTCCCCATACTGGCCAGATATTATGTAAATAACATTGATTATGTGTTAAAGGAATATCCTTCCTTCCTTAGGCTTTAGTAAGCCCCTTTATAAAATTTATACTGTATATACTTGTCACACTTGCCAGATGCTTCTGGTGTTATTGTACAGGGGTACCTAGTGACAGCACTAGGATCCCGCTTCCTCGATCAAGGAATAAACAATTGAAATTGAATTGATAAATGTAAACAAACCAGATCGATCTGCGCGCCAAAATTGAAGCGGAAACATGATTTGTGGGGATAAGAGTTCGTCTTCAAGGGAGAAGGCAGACACTCTCGCCAATTATGGCAGCGTCTGCACCAGCAGGAACACTTGGATCAACTGATCCAACATCGGGATCACCGGAGCCACCACCAGCAACAGCAGCATCAACATCCAGTCAAGGGGGGGGGGGGGGAGAAAAGGAAACAGGTGAACAAGAGGAATGAATGCTTCAATGCCAATATTAAGGACAGTACATAAGAAGTGAATGGTTGCTATGTTTGAGGTTTTAAAGGCCTTCACTAGTATATACAATACATTATCAGCCCAATCTGTGCATAATGTTTGCAATGATTAGAGTTGACTGGTGGCATATGTCAAGAGTGCAGCCATAATTTCCTTAGGCAATCAAGTTAAATTATGAAGACTTTGCCATCAGTGTCATAACTGATAATGCATAAACTGTGATTTTTTCTTTCTCTCCCTGTTTACTGTTTTTTTTTTTTTGCTCTGACATTTATGATTTTTTTCTGTTCTTGTGAAAACAAATAGATTCATTAAACTTATTTTGTTCTATAATGTCAGATACAATATACAGTACTGTGATACTGTGTAGTGTACACTCATTCTTATTGGAGAAATTTAATTGTTTTTTTTTTTTATCTCTGTTTACTGCTTTTTTGCACTTAATGGAGATGTGAAATCATATTTTTTTATGTTTAAACATTTGTTATATTTTTTTTTTAATTTTACTTCTTGTGAAAACAAATTCAACATATTTTTTGCTAGAATGTCATATACAATATTCTGTGATACTGTGTATTATATTCTCATACATATTTGGGAAGTTTAATCATTATTTCATTTAATTTCATTTCTTTTGTACTTTTATAAACATTTTCAATACAGGTACTGTAATTGTTATTACTATATTTGCAATTTCAAACCAAGCATCTATCTATCTAATATACTATAGCGCTATCCGTCTGACTACCTGTCTGTCTGTTTGTCTGTCTGTGCAGCCGAAACGACACAATCGTTTTTCATCAAACTTGGTGGACAAATCGCAAAAAATACGTAGAGTGGAACAAAGCTGGTCCCATGTCGATGGTTTCTTTAGGAAGCCATTAATTAAACATTTTATTTACGATGGAAAACGCACCCTAATTAATCATGCAAGTCTACGGACATGCCGCACCCTCATTCGCAGTACGCTGTCAGCCAGATACAATACAGGAAAATACCATACAATACCAAACAATACCATACCATAAAATACAATACACAACGAACTATAAGTATTTGTAAGAATAAAACATAATTATATAGATATGTAAGACTCACAACTTGATAAGATACCCGTAAGACAGAAGCTATTGGAAATGTGAATAAATGTTTTGTTATTAATCCAGTGTAAAATGTATCGGTACTGGGGGTACAATCCTTATGGTCTCTAATCCTGTTGATTAACAGAGGTTAATCTGGGTTTATTGAGATTAAAGATAAGGTGTGGGGTTTATTCTACCTGTGTTAGTCTCAGGTACGACCCTTATTGTAACAATCACGAACCATGATTATCACAACTAGGACCATGATTATAACAACCAGGACCATGATTATAACAACCAGGTCCATGATTATAACACCCACGACCATGATTATAATAACCACGACCATGATTATAACAACCACGACTATGATTATAACAACCACGACCATGATTATAACAACCACGACCATTATTATAACAACCACGGCCATGATTATAACACCCACGACCATGATTATAACACCCTCGACCATGATATAACAACCACGACCATGATTATAACAACCACGACCATGATTATAACACCCTCGACCATGATATAACAAACACGACCATGATTATAACAACCACGACCATGATTATAACAACCACGACCATGAATATAACAACCACGACTATGATCATAACTACGACCATGATTATAACATCCACGACAATGATTATTACAACCACGACCATGATTATGACAACCACGACCATGATTATAACAATTTCGACCATGATTATATTAACCACGACCATGATTATAACAACCACGACCATGATTATAATAACCACGACCATGAATATACCAACCACGACCATGATTATAATAACCACGACCATGATTATAACAACCACGACTATGATTATAACAACCACGACCATGATTATAACAA
This sequence comes from Homarus gammarus, assembly GCA_958450375.1. NCBI lineage: Eukaryota > Metazoa > Arthropoda > Malacostraca > Decapoda > Nephropidae > Homarus > Homarus gammarus. The sequence goes on from CAUDMG010003442.1 coordinate 508,155, forward strand.
CCACGACTATGATTATAACAACCACGACCATGATTATAACAACCACGACCATGATTATAACAACCACGGCCATGATTATAACACCCACGACCATGATTATAACACGCTCGACCATGATATAACAACCACGACCATGATTATAACAACCACGACCATGATTATGACACCCTCGACCATGATATAACAACCACGACCATGAATATAACAACCACGACTATGATCATAACAACTACGACCATGATTATAACATCCACGACAATGATTATTACAACCACGAACATGATTATAACAACCACGACTATGATTATAACAACCACGACCATGATTATAACAACCACGACCATGATTATAATAACCACGACCATGATTATACCAACTACGACCATGATTATAATAACCACGACCATGATTATAACAACCACGACCATGATTATAACAACCACGACCATGATTATAACAACCACGACCATGAATATAACAACCACGACTATGATCATAACAACTACGACCTTGATTATAACATCCATGACAATGATTATTACAACCACGAACATGATTATAACAACCACGACCATGATCATTGCAACTACGACCATGATTATAACAACCACGACCATGATCATTGCAACTACGACCATGATTATAACAGCCACGATCATGATTATAACAACCACGACCATGATTATAACAACCACGACCAAGATTATAACAACCACGACCATGATTATAACAACCACGACCATGATCATTGCAACTACGACCATGATTATAACAACCACGACCATGATCATTGCAACTACGACCATGATTATAACAACCACGACAATGATTATAACAACCATGACTATGATCATAACCACGACCATGAATATAACAACCACGACCATGATAATAACAACCACGACCATGATTATACCAACCACGATCATGATTATAATAACCACGACCATGTTTATAACAACCACGACCATGATTATAACAACCACGACCATGATTATAACAACCACGACCATGAATATAACAACCACGACTATGATCATAACAACTACGACCATGATTATAACATCACCGACAATGATTATTACAACCACGACCATGATTATAACAACCACGACCATGATTATAACAATTTCGTCCATGATTATAATAACCACGACCATGATTATAACAACCACGACCATGATTATAATAACCACGACCATGATTATACCAACCACGACCATGATTATAATAACCACGACCATGATTATAACAACCACGACCATGATTATTACAACCACGACCATGATTATAACAACCACGACCATGAATATAACAACCACGACTATGATCATAACAACTACGACCATGATTACAACATCAACGACAATGATTATTACAACCACGAACATGATTATAACAACCACGACTATGATTATAACAACCACGACCATGATTATAACAACCACGACCATGATTTTAACACCCACGACCAAGATTATAACAACCACGACCATGATTATAACAACCACGACTATGATTATTACAACCACGAACATGATTATAACAACCACGACTATGATTATAACAACCACGACCATGATTATAACAACCACGACCATGATTATAACAACCACGATCATGATTATAACAACCACGACCATGAATATAACAACCACGACTATGATCATAACAACTACGACCATGATTATAACATCCACGACTATGATTATTACAACCACGAACATGATTATAACAACCACGACTATGATTATAACAACCACGACCATGATTATAACAACCACAACCATGATTATAACAACCACGACAAGATTATAACAACCACGACCATGATTATAACAACCACGACCATGATCATTGCAACTACGACCATGATTATAACAACCACGACAATGATTATAACAACCGTGACTATGATCATAACCACGACCATGATTATGACAACCACGACCATGATTATAACAACCACGACCATGATTATAACAACCACGACCATGATTATAATAACCATGACCATGATTATAACAACCACGACCATGATTATATGAACCACGACCATGATTATAACAACCACGAACATGATTATGACAACCATAACTATGATTATAACAACCACGGCCAAGATTATAACAACGACGACCATGATTATAACAACCACGACCATGATTATAACAACCACGACCATGATTATATCAACCGCGACCATGATTATAACAACCACGACCATGATTATAACAACCACGACCACGATTATAACAACCACTACCACTATTATAACAAACACAACTATGATTATAACATCCACGACCATGATTATAACAACCACGACTATGATTACATCACCACGACCATGATTATAACACCTACGACTATGATCATAAACCACGAGCATGATCATAACCACGATCATGATTATAGCAGCTACGACCATGATTAAGACTACCACAATCATGATTATATCAACCACGACCATGATTATAACAACCACGACCATGATTATAACAACCACGACCATGATTATAACAACCACGACCATTTATTATAACAACCAATACTATGATTATATCACCCACGACCATGATTATAACAACCACGACCATGAATATAACAACCACGACCATCTGGAAAACGATGTCGCTGTATGCTGTCAGCAGGACGGCAGTTGCGCGCTAGCCAAGCGCGAGCGTTCGAACTTTCACGCCTCGGTAAACTGTACCACCAGACTCGCCACCGGGCAAGAAGGGCCCATGATCACTTGTCTAATATACTATAGTGCTAGGCTTGTGTAATAATAATAATAATAATAATTAACGGTTTATTGAAAGAGCTTGGCAGCCAGAAGGCTGAAAATATACAGTTACATATTTGGAGAATGGGTTTCGAATTACAAATAATATACAAGTAACATAAGTGATACAAATAAGATATATAATAACTAGATGGGGAAAAGCTCAAACTACAGTTCATTTCAACATAGTGACAGTGCAAGGAGTAGTGTTTACTGAGAGTGAATACACTGGTTTATTACAAGTTATTGATAATTTCTACAATGGTTGGGACTGGGCTGTTCTTACAGCGATCAGTTCGTGCACGTATGGGCTGGATGAGGTTGTGGTGTCGAACAGCAATTCTCGGGCTAGGGTTCTCAGGTGGTAGTAGGAGCCAGTGTCGAGGACGGTGTAGAAGCTTCTTACCAAATTTGCAGATGAGGTCGTGGTGATGGTCAGTGAGTGTCGAAAGGGTAGATACTGTAAGTCTCACAACCACGACCATGATTATAACAACCACGAACCATCAATGCAGCCAAATACACCAGATTTTCTTGCAATGGTGTGAAATTCATCTACAAGATTTTTTATGGTGCCTGATTCTGTAACGTGGATGTAATCTCTTGCTGTAAGGGTAAAAATAGTTGCAAAGCTTCTGACAAATTTGCAAACTCATAAGACAGAAATCTTCAAGCAGTCTGCCAAACTAATTTGGAAGCTGCCACTGCTAAAGTATCTCCATGCAGTTATGAGGACAGGTGTGCAGAATACTGCATCCTGAAGGGTAGAATTTTCTTTTATTTACTGTTACCTCTGACATTGCTTATCCTGGTTATTGTAAACAACAGGGCTCCTATGATGATATATATTACTGTGTTACATTTTAAGTTCTTCAGAGAATCATCCTGTATAAGGTGCAACATACAGGTGGTATCCCCGTTGGCTGGAATAAATGGTGCAGAGCTCTTCCTGGGATGAGACACTTCCAGATAACAGGACTCTCAAACCATGAAAAACCTCACATCCCAGGAATTTTTCCTGTTACGTGTAAAAGTTTCCCAGTTTAAACATTCTTTCATTCTCGGAGACCCGGGAAAAAACTTGGAGATTTCAGGAAGTTTTCTTAAGATTTCCAGAGAATGTGCCTGATATTTAACCTCGGAATTTCCTCCAAAGACTGGAATCAAATTGTTTTAGAGATTTTTCTGACTTTTCTAAAAAAAAAAAAAAAAAAATCCCGTTTTTCAACCTTGAAATCTCATTCACAGAACCGGAATGTTGAAAATTTCCCAGAAAAACTCCGAGCTAATTTCAATTCTGAGTACGTATTGGCGAATTCTGAGTAAGGAAGATATTTCTGCACTGTCATTATGGCCCGGTGGTATTATTGTACACGGGAGATGGGTTTAGGTGTTTTCAAGGATGCTGATTACTGTACAGTGATGATGTCACCCCCCCTTCTTTCCATCACTGCATAACATTGAATAAATACCCAATACACTTCCAAACAAAAACCAAAATCCAAGAGTTAGAGTGTCGGTCTGAGAGGCTGAGAGCCAGGCGGAGGGAACTTAGAGTAAGATAACACACGATAAGATGCAGTTTAAGAATATTTGTACAGAGGTTCTGAAAATGCCATCAACCCCTCAGGATGTGAGGAGGCTGGGACAAATACAAGGGGACAAGCCTCTCCCCCTCAGCATCACACTAGTGAGTGAGGAGGAGAAATGAGAGGTTATTCGGCGGGCAAAAAACTTAGCAAGGAGCGAGGCATTTCGGAGTGTGTTCATTCACGCAGATCTCACGGTAATGTAGAGAGAACAGCACAGGAAGCTCCTGCAGGGCTTGAAGCAAAAAAGGGAGGAGTCGAGGAGGAGCGGGGACGGTTGTACATGGGTTGTATTCAGGGAGAGAGTGGTGGAAGCAAGTGTGCCAACACAGGGCCTGGGGACAGCAGCACACCCTCCACCCGCTCTATCCCCCACCCGACAGGTGGCACCAGTTCCGCCTACCAGACAGGAGGAGGCGAACGCCGTGTAAACAATGACATTTCTAACCACACCCTGCAAACTATAGTGTACTTAGCAAATGCTGCAGCTTCTGAGAATGGGTGGGGTGGGGTTACTACTAAGAGCAGAGACGTTACCGAGAACAAATTCTAGCTTGAATGTCATGTAAACTAATACTGACACGTTCCTTGATGAGAGAGGAGTTTGAAACACTACTGAAGGTACACCAACAAGATATTGTAGGAGTTGTAGAACTGTTGTACAAGAACAGGAGAATCGACCCAGAGGAATGTGAATTCAGTGTTGCTGGATATGACTCATTTACGAACCTTTCTCAAGAAACTTGCAAGAGGGGTGTGGTTATCTATGCTAGGCAAGACCTTAGAGCCCGCCAGGCGAGGGTACAGGGAGAGGATGTTTTTGAAGAGTCCAAGTGGTGTAAAATTAAACTAAAGGGAAGGGACTTACTCAACCCTAGCCACCTCCTTATCATGGGGGACTTTAACTAAGGCGACATCGACTGGAGAAACGAGTTCACCCCAAATGACTTGAATAACCCTGTTACTCTTTTTGTAGAAACTCTGAGAGATAATTTTCTGTTCAAAAATGTTAGAGACCCGACACATTACAGAGGGGAGCAAATACCCAAGCCACTAGACCTCATCATAACAAACAAGGAGGGTATGGTGGCCAAACTGGTAAACCTTGCCCCAGTTGCCACCAGTCACCATATAGTGTTGTCATTCAGACTTAACTGTAACCTAGTTCAAGATAAGGCCAGGCCAAGGTGCAAATATTACAAGGGAAATTACAACGGCTTGAGGGAAGAGATGAGGGGTATCCACTAGCCAGACTCATTAAGGTACAATACCGCAGACACTACGCTGAAAATCATAACTAGTAAAGTGACCCATTTGATCGATAAATATATACCCAAGACCAAACCCAGTACCTCGAGGAATACGAGGGGATCCCTACACATGAACCATACGGCGGTCGAAAAAGCTAAGAAGAAAACCCAGAAATTCAAGACGTGGGTTGGGTCAAATGATGAGCAGGATAGGAGGATGTATGCAAGAGACAGAAACCAAGCAAAGATAGAATATAGAAGGGATGAAAAGGAGTTCCAGAGGCTGGTTGCAAGCGAGGTCAAGTCAAACCGAAAGGCGTTTTACCGCTATGCAAAGTCGTAATTAAAAACGCGAGTAGGAGTATCAGACCTGAGGCTTGAAGATGGTAGTTACGCAGATTCTGACCAGGATAATGCATAGACATTAAAGAGCTTTGTCCTCGGTGTTCACAAGAGAGGATGCGATTAACCTTCCTAAGTTTGAGGACAGACGGTTCGACACAGCACTGACTCACATTGTGTTCACAGAAGAGGGTATTAGGAATAAACTGTCAAAGCTAAAGGTCCATAAGATTCCCGGCCCTGCCATGGTGCATCCTAGAGTGCTAAGAGAGTTGAGCAGCGAGCTTGCCGAGCCCCTGAAGATCCTGTTTTGTAAATGCCTGGATGAACAAAAGGTCCCCAGTGAATGGAAAGTGGCTTATGTGAGTCCTATCTTCAGGAGGGTGATCGTCACTCCACGAACAACTATATAGACCGGTGAGCCTGACCAGCATAATATGTTTAGTACTTGAGAGTATTATCAGAGATGCCGCTATGGAGCATCTACTAAGAAACAACCTTGTAAAGGATTGCCAATACGGTTTTATGCTGGGGCGCTCCTCCTCACAATTGCTCAAGATATTGGATATTTGGACCCATATTCTGGAACGGGGTGGTAATATCGACAATATTTACCTAGATTTTGCCAAGACTTTCGACAGTGTACTGTCACGTGCCTGAGCGCTCGGGAACTCGCATAGCGTGAGGCATATGTTCACGCCTACATTTCATACAAGCTATTAATAAATTGTTAATTGTACTTATTATATTATTATTGTTCTTAGTTACTTAGGTTAATTGTATATTTATGTATGTAATTTATATGCATCATTGTCTTACTCTGTTAAGTCAACTCAAGAGTAATATTAATTAATTATATAAAATATCCAGCAAATGTCCTGAATCACGTGATATGAGACGCTCTCCTCCCCGCGTGGGCACGCTTCCGCAGTAGCGAAAAACCGTGGCATAGGGTAGACGTGTCCATTCGTTCTCTAGCCTTGACCCTTGTCTAGTGCTTTATCCAGTCTTCTGCAATGCCCTAGGGGTATCAGGTATTAGTGACACGTTTAGTTAGGCCTAGGAAGGGATCCTGGTGGTAAGGAATCTCCTGTTTGGTAGGAAATAATCATTTTGTAGTGATTGTTGTATATATATATTTCGTATGTCTGTGTAATATAGTAATGTTAAGTAATATTTGTTTGGTCTAACTCCATACGGCATATTTTCGCCCTTCCGGCATCACCCTTATTTTATTATACAATTACTTATTCCCTTAAATTCATGTTTACTAATCATTACTCCCTTTAGAACATAAATTGAATTAATTAATTATCTTCCCTTTTGTGATTCACTTATTTCAACTGTTCTTACTTATTCAAGTACATTTAGTTGAGTAGGTTTTTGGTGAGGATAATTATTGCGGTGTTCCCTATTTGTACCTTTATTTGTTAATAACTTGGGGTAGGATTCACTCCCCAAGTATAAAGGGTAGTGGGATCGCGACAAGTGGGGGCCTGTCCGGGAGCGTGTGCGAGCCGAGGTACAGCGTCTTCAAGAGCTAGGCCTCGTCGAACCCAGCATCAGTCCATGGGCATCCCCTGTTGTTCTAGTTCCAAAGCCAAATGGGTCAATGCGGCTGTGTGTGGATTATCGCAAGGTGAATGCTGACACTGAACCCGATGGTTATCCGTTGCCACGCATCGACGATGTGATCAACGATCTTGGACAGGCAAGGTACATGACCAAATTGGATCTCCTCCAGGGCTACTACCAGATAAGACTGACTGAACGCTCCAGGGCCATCTCTGCTTTTGTCACTCCTGAGGGGTTGTACCAATTCACAGTCCTTCCGTTTGGTATGCGGAACGCCCCTGCAACCTTTCAACCCCTCATGAATTTCATCATGTCTGGTCTGGAAGGTGTCCGCTGTTACCTAGACGACCTTATCATCTTCAGCAGTTCTTGGGAAGATCACATGAGTCGTCTACAAGCCCTCTTCTCCGTACTGGCTGCAAGCAAGCTGACGGTGAACCTCGTCAAAACTGAGTTCGGCCATGCCCACGTCACTTTCTTGGGGCATGTGGTCGGACAAGGGGAAGTCCAGCCTATAGCAGCCAAAATTGAGGCAATTCAACAGTATCCAGTGCCAGGCGATAAGAAGAGTGTGATGAGGTTGCTGGGTATGGCAGGGTACTACCGCCGTTTTTGTCCAAACTTCTCCTCCGTTGCCTCTCCCATGACTGACCTGCTGAGTGGCAAGAAAACTTTTAAGTGGACTACGGCTTACCAGGAATCTTTTGAGAATCTTAAATCCCTGCTGGCAAATGCTCCTGTACTACTTGCACCTGACCTCCAGAAACAGTTCACTCTCCATGTCGACGCCAGTGAAATTGGCGCCGGTGCTGTGCTTCTGCAAAAGGGTGAGAGTGATCAAGTGCTTCATCCGTTGTGCTATGTTTCTAGAAAATTTAACAAATATCAAAGAAACTATGCTACCATTGAAAAGGAGGCTTTATCACTGATCATGGCACTAGAAAACTTCAAAGTATATATTGGCAGCACTGCTTATCCCATTCAAGTGTTCACTGATCATAACCCACTTACTTTTGTTGACAAGATGAAACATACCAACCAAAGACTTTTGAGGTGGGCTCTATCACCTCAGCCCTATAACTTGAACATTTCCCATATCCGCGGAAAAGAGAACGTGTTGGCTGATGCACTTTCTCGAGTCTGATTATTTAGAAACTATGTCTATATGCAAAGTATTTTTGTTATATTGTCATTGAGTACCTTGTGTTTATATTATGAATTATTTTGCTTCATATTGATTTAAACCAATTGTGTTAGTTATTACTTTCACTGTGTAGCTGTATATCCATTTTCGCTTCCAGTTATTTGTAAGCTCACCTTTTTGGGGGAGGTGTCACGTGCCTCAGCGCTCGGGAACTCGCATAGCGTGAGGCATATGTTCACGCCTACATTTCATACAAGCTATTAATAAATTGTTAATTGTACTTATTATATTATTATTGTTCTTAGTTACTTAGGTTAATTGTATATTTATGTATGTAATTTATATGCATCATTGTCTTACTCTGTTAAGTCAACTCAAGAGTAATATTAATTAATTATATAAAATATCCAGCAAATGTCCTGAATCACGTGATATGAGACGCTCTCCTCCCCGCGTGGGCACGCTTCCGCAGTAGCGAAAAACCGTGGCATAGAGTAGACGTGTCCATTCGTTCTCTAGCCTTGTCCCTTGCCTAGTGCTTTATCCAGCCTTCTGCAATGCCCTAGGGGTATCAGGTATTAGTGACACGTTTAGTTAGGCCTAGGAAGGGATCCTGGTGGTAAGGAATCTCCTGTTTGGTAGGAAATAATCATTTTGTAGTGATTGTTGTATATATATATTTCGTATGTCTGTGTAATATAGTAATGTTAAGTAATATTTGTTTGGTCTAACTCCTTACGGTATATTTTCGCCCTTCCTGCATCACCCTTATTTTATTATGCAATTACTTATTCCCTTAAATTCATGTTTACTAATCATTACTCCCTTTAGAACATAAATTGAATTAATTAATTATCTTCCCTTTTGTGATTCACTTATTTTAACTGTTCTTACTTATTCAAGTACATTTAGTTGAGTAGGTTTTTGGTGAGGATAATTATTGCCGTGTTCCCTATTTGTACCTTTATTTGTTAATAACTTGGGGTAGGATTCACTCCCCAAGTATAAAGGGTAGTGGGATCGCGACAGTACCCAACGAAAGGCTGAAAATCAAACTGGAAGGGTGCGGAATTCGGGGAAATGTTCTAGCGTTGATAGAAGACTTTCTACATGACCGCAAGTAGTGTGTGGTGATTAATGGCACGAAATCATCATCCATACCTGTCACAACCTGGGAACCACAGGGCAGTGTATTGGGCCCGCTGTTGTTTGTTTGTTTCATAAATGACATACATGACGTTGTACACTCCTCCATACAAATGTTTGCAGATGACGCCAAGTTATTTCGGGAAATCAAGAACCAAGCGGGCTGTGAAGAGCTGCAGAAGGACCTCTGTGGGCTCCAAGAATGGTCGAAGAAATGGCTGCCGAGATTCAATGTCACGAAGTGTAAGAGGATGCACCTCGGGCGTACCAACGGTAAGGAGGCGTATCATATGTTCCAACGGGATGAAGAAACCGCACTATTTGAGACTGAATGTGAGAAGGACTTAGGTGTGTATGTTGACAATGAGCTGAAGTTCTCGGACCATTGCGAGAAGAAGGTAAATCAGGCAAATAAATTATTGGGTCTTATAAGAAGGTCGTTCAGATATCGAGACTGTCCGCCCGTCGCAACGACCTTAAAGAGTGAAGTGCTTCCCCATCTGGAGTACTGTCACCCCGTCTGGTCCCCGAGATATGCTTGGGACTGTCAGTTGGTTGAAAATGTTCAAAGTAGGGCCACCAGACTGGTGCCTGCACTTCAGCACCTCAGCTACCGTGAGTGATTGGCGCGCCTCAACTTGCCTAGCTTATACTACAGACGGGCAAGGGGTGACCTATTTGAGGTGTATAAGCATCTCAAGGGGCACTACTCAGTCCAGTGTCCTTACTTGTAGCTGGCGGACGCTCGCCCCACCAGGGGTCACAGCTCAAGGTTGAAGAAGCCGCAAGTCCAGAAAACTGTGAGGGCAAACTTTTTCTGAGTGAGGGTTGTGAACTCTTGGAATTCTGACGGCACCGTGTGTGAGCTCTTTCAAGACAAGACTTGACCAACACTGGAGCAGGTTCAGGTACATTCAGGAGCCGGTGCATGCCCAGTACTTGCCAACAGTGCGTAACAGAGACGTGACCGATCGCTCAAGCGGCTAACGACCCGATCATTTGGTGAAGAGGATAAAAGAAAAGGAAAAGTAATCAGAGACGTGACCTATCGCCCAAGCGGCTAATGAGCCGATCAGTGGTGAAGAGGATAAAAGTAAAAAAAGTAAAGATATATTTAGTCTAGCCTAACCTAACCAAACTTTACCTAACCTAACCTAACCTAACTTTACCAAACCTAACCTGACTTTACCTAACCTGACCTAACCTAAGCAGGCCTAATCTAACCTAAGCTTATTTAACTCAATTATGTTGTAGACTGCACACTAAAGTAACACCAGAATTTCTTGCCTCATTCTTCTTGAATTCCTTGCATATGTGGTTTAACTCGTTCAAGAAGTTCATGGATGCATTCCTTGGACAGCCTATACTTCTTAATGAACTCCTCGTTAGAGAGATAAGCAAAAAGATTTTGATGGCCTCTAATAACAATACAAGAATGCTATAATGGCAGCCTGAAAAAATCAAGCAAAATCTAATATCTATTATCTACATATTGCGGTAACTACTGCAAATCACATAAATTACTTTTGATAATAGTTTACAAGCGTGTTGCATCGCTATTACAGAGAATTTCTCTAAGAAATTTGTAGTATATTTAACTTTTGTTTATTGTTGTTTCAGTGATGTAAGATAGGACTGACACGATTTAAACCGAGTCATTGAAAACATCATTAATCAATTTTGGCACTTTTTTCTAACCCTGAGTTCGAACATTTCATCCAAAAAAATATTTTACGTAACCAAATCTAAACTTACAAATAGTGAAATATTGCAGGAGAAATTTTTTCCATGGTAATTATCAGCGTTGGTCACAGATGACACTTGTAAACTATTATATCAGCAACCTACCTAGTATATTTTGCTCATTTTATATTTTTCCTATTTAATATACTGGCAAATTGGAAATGGCATTACATCTATCTATCACAAAGAAAAGTGCGTTTTTTAACATATTTGAAGCTATAAGAGCATTATTGAAGGAATGCAATGCTTGAAAAAATTGGAGAAGGGGGATGGGGCGAAGAAAAATCTTCGGAGTGGAAGGTAAAACATCACGGGGGTACACGGCTTTCTCTTAAAAATATATACATTTCCATTGGAACCGGTTATTATGACACTTAAATAGCTGTTTTCTTTATTATCCCATCTTAATTTACATATATTGTATTTCAGAGACGTTTTCTATTTATATATAACCAGTTTGAACATTCGGGATGAGTCTTTCGGGTGCCTACCCACACCCGAGGACTTATCCCGAACTTTCCAATAATATTGTCGGACTACCAAATGGTAACCCGACAAAATTTGGTTAAACAAAGTAGATTACGGCTGGGAGGGCTCTTTATGGATACTAATAAGTTACCCGAATGTTATAAAAATGGCCGTACATGGATAAATCATCAGGGTCTGGAAACCGCACATTTCAATATTAGCCACTAGAAATATAAATTCTAACTTTGACATAATGCCCCAAACCCAAAGATTTAACTAATAACCTGTCCAGTGGCATGCACATACAGGAAAACCCAAAATTATGTGTTAACTGAGAAAATCACCCATGACTCATCAGGAAGGCGGCTCATCCGCTTGATCTATTTCCTCTACTTCCTGGGTTCATGAGTCATGTGTGTTTTTCTCCACCATAACCCGTAATCGTGCTCCATAACATTTGCCCAGATTACACCATTATTTCAAAGTACTACAGCACCAAACAATTCTTTAAAAGGCACTTCTACGTCCAGCCCATGGTAGAACGGTACAGCTCCTGCTTCGCAAGCAAGATGTCACGGGTTCGATTCCCGGGCCGATGGAAAAGTTGTTTGGACATACTTCCTAGCCTTCTTTGGTCCCTGTTCACATAGCAGTAATGTTGTAAATCGAAAGTTGCGAATTCGTATTCAGGGAAAGTAGTTGGAGCTTCCAATAACTTGATGACATAAAACCATTGACTCTTCAGGCTTCTACGCCCTTAACTCATGAGACATAAAGGCAAGCATGAACTTAGCATGCTTTCCTGTTGGGCGCTGTAAACGCTTCTAGGCTTCGCCTTACACAGGATGTAGGGGTGTGCCCAATAAAAAAAAAAACACCCATAGCGGGAGAGATGAATGTACCTATTAACCACTTAGGTCAGGTCATCGTACATCCAGGTGTACCTGGCCCCAGCTAGAAGGGATATCTAGTGTTCCTTCCTCTTTCTATGAACATGTCTTATCTGAGTTGATGAGCTGTGAGCCCCTGCGTGTGTTGTATGCGTCAAACTGGGAGATCTGGTTGAAAGCCCGGTCGACCATCACTACGCGTCCAATACTACGCTAGCTGTCTCGTCAGCTGCCCACTCGCCGGTTAGTTTAACTACGCCTGAGTCAGCTGCCAGCTCTGCGTGATAACCTACCGCACAACCCTTGAAATCCTTGAAATCGGAGTTCGCATTAACTATTTCTAAATTCTTTTTCGCCCTATCTAAACAATGCTTGAGATCGAACTAGGACGTACTTGGGAACACGGTTGAAAGCGCTTCCAAATATGGACGTCACGTGGAAATTTTTTCTTGGTCGAGCGTGGGAGCTGGGCACATCTCTCCTGGTCAGCCATAGAAAACTGAGTGAACGCTTCCTCAAGGCGTGCCAGCCTACCCCTCTCAGGGACTACTTAATTTTAAAATCTTAAACTATTCCCTCATTCGCCTTTATCTTTTTTAAGGGAAAAATTAGCACTATATTAATATTTGTTTACGTTATTTAATTTCGGGCACGAGGTTCCTCATGGGTTTTTTGTAATTATATTTCTCGTGATGCATGACGTCATTCAGTTTGGTCTTTTATATTATTTCCCAAGAGCACACGTAACATATTTTGAACTGGAAAACTACCCTAAAGGCCTATGTGATTGCAGTAGTTCATGACGCTTCTGCTCGGCTGCTTGGCAGCGCTGCCCGAAGGCTTTTTTTTTTCTATTATCCTCTTCACCACTGATCGGCTCGTAAGCCGCTAGGGTGATCGGTCACGTCTCTGATTACTTTTCCTTTTCTTTTATCCTCTTCACCAAACGATTGGCTCGTTAGCCGCTAGGCCGATCGGTCACGTCTCTGTTACGCACTGTTGGCAAGTACTGGGCATGTACCGGCTCCTGAATGTACCTGAACCCGCTCCAGTGTTGGTCAAGTCTTGTCTTGAAAGAGCTCACACTCGGTGCCGTCACAACACTTTCTGGCAGATTGTTCCAAGAGTTCACAACCCTCACTCCGAAAAAGTTTGCCCTCACAGTTTTCTGGACTTGAGGCTTCTTCAACCTTGAGCTGTGACCCCTGGTAGGGCGAGCGTCCGCCAGCTACAAGTAAGGACACTCGACTGAGTAGTGCCCCTTGAGATGCTTATACACCTCAATTAGGTCACCCCTTGCCCGTCTGTAGTATAAGCTAGACAAGTTCAGGCGATTCAATCTCTCAGGGTAGCTAAGGTGCCGAAGTCTGGTGGCCGTCCTTTGAATGTTTTCAACTAACTGACAGTCCCTAGCATATCTCGGGGACAAGACGGTGTGACAGTACTCCAGATGGGGAAGCACTTCACTCTTGGAGATAGTTACGAGGGACGGACCGTCTAGATCTCTGAACGACCTTCTTATAAGACCCAATAATTTATTTGCCTGATTTACCTTCTTCTCGCAATGGCCAGAGAACTTCAGCTCATTGTCAACATACACACATAGGTCCTTCTCACATTCAGTCTCAAATAGCACAGTTTCTTCATTCCGTTGGGACATATGATACGCCTCCTTACCGTTGGTACGCCCCAGGTGCATACTCTTACACTTCGTGACATTGAATCTCAGCAGCCATTCGACCATTCTTGGAGCCCACAGAGGTCCTTCTGCAGCTCTTCACAGTCCGCTTGGTTCTTGATTTCCCGAAATAACTTGGCGTCATCTGCAAACATTTGTATGGAGGAGTGTACAACGTCAGGCATGTCATTTATGAAACAAACAAATAACAGCAGGCCCAATACACTGCCCTGTGGTACCCTGCTTGTGACAGGTATGGATGATGATTTCGTGCCATTAATCACCACACACTGCTTGCGGTTATGTAGAAAGTATTCTATCCACGCTAGGACATTTCCCCGAATTCCGCACCCTTCCAGTTTGATTTTCAGCCTTTCGTGGGGTACACTGTCGAAAGCCTTGGCAAAATCTAGGTATATATTGTCGATAAAACCATCCCGTTCCAGAATATGGGTCCAAATATCCAATACCTTGAGCAATTGTGTTAAGCAGGAACGTCCCGGCATAAAACCGTGTTGGCAATCCTTTACAAGGTTGTTTCGTAGTAGATGCTCCATTCCGGCATCTCTGATAATACTCTCAAGTACTTTACATATTATGGTGGTCGGCTCACCGGTCTATAGTTGTTCGTGGAGTGATGATCGCCCTTCTTGATGATAGGACTCACATAAGCCACTTTCCATTCACTGGGGACCTTTTGTTCATCCAGGCATTTACAAAACAGGATCTTCAGGGGCTCGGCAAGCTCGTTGCACAACTCCCTTAGCACTCTAGCATGCATCATGTCAGTGCCTGGAGTCTTATGGACGTTTAGCCTGTGGACACAATGTGGGTCAGTGCTGTGTCGAACCGTCTGTCCTGAAACGCAGGAAGGTTAATTGCATCCTCTCTTGAGAACACCGAGGAAAAGAAGCTGTTCAATGCCTCAGCTTTATCCTTTTCAGAATCTGCGTAACTACCATATTCAAGCCTCAGGTCTGATACTGCTGCCTCTTTTTTTAATTTCGACTTTGCATAGCGGTAAAACGCCTTTGGATTTGACTTGACCTCGCTTGCAACCAGCTTCTGGAACTCCTTTTCAGCCCTTCTACACTCTATCTTTGCTTGGTTTCTGGCTCTTGCATACATCCTCCTGTACTGCTCATCGTTTGAACCAACCCACGTTTTGAATTTCTGGATTTTCATCTTAACTCTGTCGACCGCCGCGTAGTTCATGTGTAGGGATCCCCTCGTATTCCTAGAGGCACTGGGTTTGGTCTTGGGTATATATTTATCGATCAAATGGGTCACTTTACTAGTTATGATATTCAGCGTAGTGTCTGCGTTCTTGTGCTTTGATGAGTTGGGTCGTTGATACCTCTCATCTCTTCCCTCATCCCTTTGTAATTTCCCTTTTAATATTTGCACCTTGGCCTGGCCTTATCCTGAACTAGGTAACAGTTAAATCTGAATGACAAAACTATATGATGACTGGTGCCAACTGGGGCAAGGTGTTCCAGTTTGGCCACCATACCCTCCTCGTTCCTTATGATGAGGTCAAGTGGCGTGGGTGTTTGCTCCCCTTTGTAATGTGTCGGGTCTCTATCATGTTGGAACAGAAAATTATCTCTCAGAGTTTCTACAAAAAGAGTAGCACTGTTATTCAAGTCATTTGGGGTGAACTCGTTTCTCCAGTCGATGTCGCCATAGTTAAAGTCCCCCATTATAAGGAGGTGGCTAGGGTTGACCATCACCGCATTGTCTATTAAGGCTCTTAAGTTCCTTTGATTTAGTAGACCATAGTTTAGGGATCTATAGATACACCAGACGATAGGTAAGACCCCTCCCTTTAATTTAATTTTACACCACTTGGACTCTTCAAAAACATCCTCTCCCTGTACCCTCGCCTGGCGGGCTCTAAGGTCTTGCCTAGCATAGATAACCACACCCCTCTTGCAAGTTTCTTGAGAAAGGTTCGTATATGAGTCATATCCAGCAATACTGAACTCACATTCCTCTGGGGCAATTCTCCTGTTCTTGTACAACAGTTCTACAACTCCTACAATATCAGGTTGGTGTACTTTCAGTAGTGTTTCAAACTTCTCTCTTTTATCAAGAAACGTGTCAGTAGTAGTGTACATGACATTCAAGCCAGATTTTGTTCTCGGTAACGTCTCTGCTCTTAGTAGTAACCCCGCCCCACCCCCCCATTCTCAGAAGGTGCAGCATTTGCTAAGTACACTGCATTTTGCTGGGTGTGGTTAGAAATGTCATTGTTTACACGGCGTTCGCCTCCTCCTGGCCCTGTGTCAGCACACTTGCTTCCACTATCCTCCCCCTGAATATAACCCAGGTACACCAATCCCCATTCTTTCTTGACTCCTCCCTCTTCTGCTTCAAGTCCTGCAGGAGCTTCTTGTGCTGTTCCCTGTGCATTACCGTGCGATCTGGGTGAATGAATACACCCCGAGATGCCTCGGTCTTTGCTAAGATTTTTGTCTGCAGAATAACCCCCCATTTCTCCTCCTCGCTCACTAGTGTGATCCTGAGGGGGCGAGGCTTATCCCCGTGCTTTTGTCTCAGCCTCCTCACATCCTGTGGGGTTGATGGCATCTTCAAAACCTCTGTACAAATATTTTGAAACGGCATCTTATCGTGTATTACCTTACTCTCGGTTCCTTCCGCCTGGCTCTCGGGGACTCCAAAAACTATTACATTGTTCCTGCGCTGGAAACGTTCCCGTTGTTCCTCCTCTCCCCTAACAGTAAGTCCGTTAATTTTCATATCTTCGACACACTTCTTCAGAGTCACTAGCTGATGTAGAACCTGTTTTGAACCTGCATTACTCTCCACCACCCCCCATGGCCCTGCTAATGCCTCAGCATAACTCCTCTTAGCTACCACCTCCATTCTATCGGTTACTTCCTCAGTCTTAGCAAGGATCTCTTTCCCAACTATTTTCGTCCTTACGGAACTCGTGGTGCTATATGTAGTGATGATGGATGGTGTTATATGTAGTGATTATGGATGGTGTTATATGTAGTGATGATTAGACAATAAAATAATAACAGTTTGATGCAAAAAAAATATACTTTGCTGTACCGTTGTAGTGAAAAACATGGTGGAACCTACATACACCGTTAATGAACTATTGATGGAAGAAGAAGTTTTGGGGACTGAAAAAGTGAGACAATGTGGAGCCTCCCGGAGGCTGGCGTCCTACCGTGGCATAGCGGATGAGCCGCCCAGAGGGCGGCGATTCTGCTGGTATTATATATATATATATATATATATATATATATATATATATATATATATATATATATATATATATATATATATATATTTTTACGAGTTGGGGATTTAGAAACTGGTTTAGAATATAGTTAAAAGTCTACCCAGATCCCAAAAGGCAACAACAATAAAAAAACTAAACAAACAAAGACAATCCGACTATAAAAGGGTAGACAAAGGATGCGAGTTTTTGTTGTGTATAATAATGTACAATAAATTCCTTAACAAAATATCCAGCTTTCTATAATTTACCCTTAACCATACTTAACTTAAACATACGCAACATTGGCTAAACAGTATATACATATTTATACAACATACAACAATCTGAAGCAAGTGGAGGTGGGAGGTAATATAGGGTTACAATACTCAGGTGCGGTGCTGAAGTGTCTGATGAGTAGGGCTGAGTATTGAAGAAGATGGTAGGTAGTCACTGTGCAGTAGGTTTCCAGGATAGGTAATCCAAGTGTGGTCACTTCCCAGAGTGAACTGAACTCTCCTCGATCCGGAGCTGATGAGGAAGAGTTGGAGGAGGTGACGCAACAACCAGGATATGGAGAAAGGAAACCCGGAGTGGTGACTAAGACTAGTCATACTCGGGTGGCGTCCCTAGATGGCGTTGCTCGGTAGTGCTGGGTAGTTAGATCATGACACAATAGATGGAGTGGTTCGTAATACACCCCGCCTCCAAAGACCTCCGTAGCGCGGGCGCGAAGGAGGTGATCACCTGGTGCGTCTGGAGAGTAGCTGCTGCATTTCCACTGGAGCTCGGGATAAGGAGTCCGCAATCAGGTTGTCCACCCCCTATATGTGCCGGACTTGCAGATTATAGGGCTGGGTGAGGAGAGCCCAGCGGAGGATTCGCTGGTTGGAGGTCTTGTTGGTTTGGATGAACGTGAGCTGGTTATGGTCGGTGAAGACTAGGGTTGTTTGTGGATGAGATTGGAGGTAACATTCAAACTTCTATAATGCCAACACCAGAGCCAGGGCCTCCTTCTCTATGTCGAGTAGTTGGTCTGATGTTTTTTCAACTTGGCGGAGTAGTATGCCACAGGGCGAAGGACATCAGTGGTTGGGTCGGGTTGTAGAAGCACAGCCCCCACTCCGACACGGCTAGCGTCGATTTGCAGATGGAAGGGCAAGGTGTAGTCAGGTGGGTGGACTACAGGCTTGGAGGCATGGAAGGCTTTGAGGCGGTGGAAAGACTGGTCGCACCTCTGGTTCCAGATGTAAGGGACCACAGAACTGGTAAGGTCTGTGAGGGGTCCGGCCACGCTGGAGAAGTTACTGCAGAACCGGCAGTAGTAACCGCACATCCCCAGGAAGGGCAGGAGTTCCTTTCTCGTCCTTGGAGTGGGGAAGGACAAGATGGCTTTAACGTTTGCGCCCTTGGGTCTCACCATACCATGCCCAACGATATGTCCCAGGTAAGTCACTGAGGCCCGGCCAAAAGCAGATTTAGCCAGGTTTATGGTGAATCCAGTCTCTTGCAGTCGTGCGAACAGTATCTCCAAACGCACCAGATGTTCGTCCCAGCCGTCCGACACCACCACCAGGTCATCCAGGTAGGCGAACGTCCCATCTAGGTCCTGAATCAGGTAATTGATTGCCCTCTGGAATGTGGCCGGAGCATTAGAAAAGCCAAACTCCATAACCATATATTGAAAAAGACCAAATAGAGTTATAAATGCTGAGATTATTTTTGCCCTATCCGTGAGTCCCACTTGATAATATCTTTTCATCAAGTCCACTGTTGTAATAAATTTTGCACAGCCTATGCTGTCTATTATATCTTCAATCAAAGGTAAAGGGTAGGAGTCTGAGACAGTGACCTGGTTCACTTTACGATAATCGGTCCAGAAACGAAAACTGCTATCGGGTTTTGGAATGAGAAGGCAACGTGAAGCCCAGGGGGAGGTACTAGGCTCAGCTAAGTTATGTTTTAACAAAAAATCTACCTCCTTTTTCATAATCTCTCTTTTTTGCGGATTTAGCCGATATGCTGATTGCCTAATGGGTTGTACATCATCTGAGATTAGCTTAATATCATGTTTAAGTATATTGCAAAACCCTGGGAGGTCTGACGTGACTTTACGAAATGTTGAGATCTTTTGCTTGAGATGGATTCAGAACAGAAAAATACTCATCCAAGTTGTTGAGTATGTGACTGTTAGCAGGGTTTTCTTTAGGTAGAGGGATGTCTAAATTTTCCAATAGGTCCATGTCATCTGTCTCCGGCTCCGGCCCTGACAAAGCCGTATGCAATACAGGTAGGCTTATACCCTCTGGGATGTCTTCCTCTGACTGCCTGGAATGGTAAATTTCATGAGATTAATGTGAACAAGTTGTGAATCTTTTCTGTGATCAGGAGTATGGACTATATAGTTGAGGGGAGATAGTTTATTAGTTTATTAGCAACTATATAATGACCAGTAAACTTGCTTTTATGGGGAGAGCCTGGAATGGGTAGAAAGGGTAACACTTTGTCACCTGGAGAAAATGATCTTTCAACTAATTTAGGTTGGGACTTCACCATTTTGTCTTAGACTTTTTTTAAGTTTGACTGAGCAATGGTTCGGACTTCAGTTAATTTGTCCCGTAAAGTGTCAATGTATTGGGAAACTGTTGCGGGCTTAATAAATGGAGTGTCAAACCACTGCTCCTTTACTATTTTAAGGGGTCCCCTAATTTGTCTCCCATATAGTAACTCGAACGGGGAGAAACCCAACGACTCCTGGGCACATTCCCTGATGGCAAAGAGTAACAAGTCTATGCTTTCATCCCATTCCTTTTGGTGTTCTATACAGTATTTTTTTAGCATTGATTTGAAAGTTTGATGGAACCGTTCCAAGCAACCATGGGATTGTGGGTGGTAAGCCGAAGATGTACAATGGTCCACACTGAGGTCTTTCATCACCTGTTTGAAAAGATTGCTTGTAAAATTGGTGCCCTGATCGGATTGGATCTCTTTAGGAATGCCCACTGAAGTGAAAAGGTGCAAAAGAGGTTTGATTACATTTTTTGAAGAAATGCTTTTAAGGGGAAAAGGCTCAGGATAACGTGTACTGGCATCCATAACTGTGAGCAGGAATTGATTTCCCTTCTTAGTCTTTGGTAATGGGCCCACACAATCCACAACAATCATTTCAAATGGTGTAGATAATACTGAGATGGGCTTAATGAGCTCATCCTTACTAATGGTCTTATTGTACAGATCTTCTGTGGGTAAGAAGATATTGGAGGTGGTTTTAGATGAAGAGGGCCCCTTTCGCACACTCTGTGACCGGGTGACAGCACAAGATGGGAAAAGGTGAGGAATAGTTTCTTCAAGGTCAGTGGTGGAGTTGACAGGTAAGGGAGAGTCGACTGTCTTTATGTTGGGAACCACTAGATCTCCTACCAAGTCATTACCCAATAATAAATGAATGCCGCTCACAGGCATTGGATCTTTCCTAACGGCTACTTGCACTTCCCCAGTAATCAAGGGACATTGGAGGTGCACTTTAGCTAAGGGATATGAAGAATGGGATGAGAGATCTGAAATTAGAACACTCTCATTAGTAAATGCTGTAGATATATCAGGAATGACGTTAAACAGAAGGATAGATTGTGTTGCGCCCGTATCACGTAGTATACGAATAAGAAAAGAACGAGACCCCTCTATGATTGAAATTTTTTCCTCATAGGTGAATGAAGAGAAGAGATCCTGATGGGGCCTTTCCACATTGGTGGTTGCTATTGGTTTGAATTTGGGATCCAGGGAACTACTTTTAGAAGTTCGACACTTTGGGTGTTTACAAGACTGGATCGTATGGCCTGGTTTTTTACAGTAAGAACAATAAAACTTGGTTGCATCAGGGGGGGGTGGGTAGGTGTGGGACCTTTCGACCTACCACTCACGTCCCCATGGTTATCATCAGAGGAGGACCTAACATGCTGGAAAGTACCACGTTCCCTACTGCCCAGTGACTCCACCAGCAAGGCGTACGCATCAGCCACCTCAGCCGCACCCCCTAAATTAACCTCTCCACGCTCCTCCACATGCTTCAAGATGTGAAATGTTATCTTGCTCTTCCACTCCTCCAGGACTACCAAGTATAATAAATCCTGAAATGTGGAGGTCTCTGTAGCCTCTAACCACTTCTTGAAAAACCTAAGCTTTTCTTGAGCAAACTCAACAAAGGTGTGTAAAAATGTTTTGGTTAGTTTACGAAACTTCTGCCGATATCTATCTGGCGTGATAGCATAAGAGGTGAGGATATTCTTTTTTACGTTATCATAGTCATCAGTCTGGTCTAAACAGTTATAAACTCTATGAGCCTTACCACATAATTTAGGAACTAACACCGACACCCACTGGTCCTTAGACCACTCATTCTTCCCGGCTATTTTCTCAAAAGTCCTAAATGACCCGTCCATATCGGATTCATCAAACTCGGGAACAAGGGAAGAAGCATTAGCAGGGTTAAAAGCAGCTAGTCTCTCTATTAATGCCACTTCTTTTGATTTAAACTCCGATGTTAAGGTGACCTCTGTCTCTTTCACCTGTAGTTCTTTCAGTCTTACCTCCTGCTCCAACTTGGCCTGTTCCAACTTTTCCTCATGCTCCAACTTGGCCTGTTCCAACTGGAGTTCTTTCATTTTGATTTGGAACTCGAATCTAGCTCGTTCTATTTCTAAGGCGTCCACTCTTTGTGTTTTTTCTTGAGAGCTAGCCAGACCTGAGGCAACTTCTGAGTGAGGAGGGGTGGTAGATAGTGGTTGAAGTGTATCGGACATGGGCGTTAATTGATCAACAGCGGATTCTTCTAAAACTTCTTGTTGAACCAACATTTCAATTGCCTGATTTTTTAGCACTTCCTTATTCATTTGCTGTGAATATGGGATATTGTAATAGGTGGCTATTCCTTTCCATTCTTTCTTCAGGATATTAACACGTAATTTAGTTACGGAAGGATTTTCAATAAATTCCTGGAGATCAAAACCTGAGGTGGTCATTGTTAAGAAAAACTAGATAAATTAACTAATGGCCAAAAAGATAAGATAAGTGGATTACCCTAGAAAATATCACGGCAGTGGATAACCAGAAAGTCCCGGAAACTACCCAAGTTATACCTAGGGAAATTACACTTATGAATATTGTTCGTCTGATAAGATCCTTAGATAAGGATAAGAGACTTGGAAAGATACTTGAAACGGGAAGGGCGTATTACGGTATTAATATAAAGATACGGATAAACAACCCTTGAGTTACTTTATTATTGACCCCAAATGAGATAATGAGAAGAACAATAATTGAGGCTTTATAATTATGGGGTCCTGGTAGAGCGCGGGCGTCCCAAGATATCACTTCACCCTAAACTAGTGACTATGGAACAGCCTATTCTGGAGCAAGGGTACGGCATTAAACAGATCCGGATTCTTCCCTACACTCGATAAGACTTACTACACGACTGCCCACGCGTAATAACAGGTAAGCCTTATGACACTCGGAACCTAATATCCTACGTCTGTCACTCTTACTGTACGATAATACCAATATATGCACACACAGATAAAGGGAACTTTAAACCACCGTAAAGGAATTGTGAACAGAAGTGACTGGGAGGAATAATTAACAAGGAGTAACAAGGGGGGAGAAATATGGCAGTTAAGGTGGGGTCCTGTCACGGTCGCCATTTGTTACGAGTTGGGGATTTAGAAACTGGTTTAGAATAGAGTTAAAAGTCTACCCAGATCCCAACAGGAAACAACAATAAAAGAACTAAACAAACAAAGACAATCTGACTATAAAAGGGTAGACAATGGATGCCAGTTTTTGTTGTGTATAATAAAGTACAATAAATCCTTAGCAAAATATCCAGCTTTCTATAATTTACCCTTAACCAAACTTAACTTAAACATACTCAACATTGGCTTAACAGTATATACATATTTATACAACATACAACAATCTGAAGCAAGTGGAGGTGGGAGGTAATATAGGGTTACAATACTCAAGTGCGGTGCTGAAGTGTCGGACGAGTAGGGCTGAGTATTGAAGAAGATGGTAGGTAGTCACTGTGCAGTAGGTTTCCAGGATAGGTAATCCAAGTGTGGTCACTTCCCAGAGTGAACTGAACTCTCCTCGATCCGTAGCTGATAAGGAAGAGTTGGAGGAGGTGACGCAACAACCAGGATATGGAGAAAGGAAACCCGGAGTGGTGACTAAGACTAGTCATACTCGGGTGGCGTCCCTAGATGGCGTTGCTCGGTAGTGCTGGGTAGTTAGATCATGACACAATAGATGGCGTGGTTCGTAATAATATATATATATATGACTAGCAGAATCGCCGTCCTCAGGGGGGGCTCATCCGCTAGGCCAAGGTAAGACGCCACCCTCCTCGAGGCTTCACATATTTCATGTAAATCCAAAATGGAAACGTGGATAAGATAAATCTTGATAAAATCACACAGGAAAAAGGGAAACAATGGAGCTTCTTAGCTTTAGTCTTTATTCGAGACATCTTCAGAGGCAACTGAATTTCAAGTTGTTTGCCTATAGGTGGCCCGTTTGGTGGTTCCGGCTGGAGCTCCTGGAGCAGCCAGACCGGATTTGGGATTGGAGGTTGTCCTACCTGCAGATATGAAAGGATACTGCATGTTGCAAGTGTGAGCGGACCCCCTATCAGTGGACGCTTACCACCAACCCCCTCTCTTGGACGTGGTCAGTTTCGGAGTGGCGCGCCCTCCGAACTGGGGTCTGCACTTGCTGGGACAGGATACTTTCTAAGCTATCTGGGTGGTGGGTATCGTGTGATGACCCGGAGAAGGTGGTGAATGTGGTTTGTTTGGGCCTTTCGGGTTAGAATTGCTGCTGGTGTTGTGTGTGTGCTTCTTGAGAGTTTTGAATTCTGTTTCGGAGACATTGTGTGACTTCGTAGTCGAGGAGATAGTGTTCAAGTGGGTTGGCTGCTGGCTCGTGACAGTAGGTGCATTCCATGACGTCATTTCCGATCGTCTGCCAGGAGCACTTGTACCCTAGTCGTAGTCGGTGAAGGCTAACTTGGGTTTGTCTTGGTGTTTTCTTGTCCTCCAGGTACCATTTGGCTGATTGGGAACCAGCATTGAATGCGTGAAGGAAGCTCTTTTGGATGTGGAGCTTGCTAGTCTTTCTGAGGTGATTCTTGATCTGTTGCACGCTTGCTGGAACTTGAATGTGTACGCTACTAGAACGTGTGGCTGCCTTGGCTGCTTCGTCTGCCACGTTGTTTGCCCCGATCCCTACATGACTGGAAATCCAGTGTATGGCGACTGGGCGGTTTTGTCTTTGGAATTCCTGTAGCTGTGCGAGGATCGAGGTTATGAAGTGGATGTTGTCTCTTGGCTGACTGTGTTGCAGCGCCTGCATGGCCGATTTCGACTCCGTGTGAATCATGATCGACTTGTTGTGTTGTGTTGCAGCGTGTTGTAGGGCCTTTGAGATTGCTACCAACTGTGTTTGTAGGGTGGAGCAGTCATTAGAAAGTTTCCTTAGGAGGGTCTGACCTTGGGTGTAGAGGGCCGCTCCGGATGTATGATGTTTTGGATCCACCGAACCGTCTGTGAAGTATGATGCTGCATCAGCCGGTGCCTCGGTGGCTATGGCTTCCAGAGTTATTGTTTTGAGGTCCTCCTTCTAGAGGTTGGCTTTGCTATCACCTAGTTCGGTAATTTTGAATGTGGCAGGTGGAGGGCACCATGGTGGAGGAACTACGTATCCATTGTCTCGTATGTCTTGGTTGTTCTTGACTAGTGTTTCTGCTTGCAGGTGTCGGATGACCTCGCTTGCCTCGTGCGACCAGGTGGCCCCTAGCACTCTGTGGTCGAGGTGGAGAGAGGCACTGATTCGAGTTTTGGCAGCTGTGGGCTTATCTGATCTACAGATTTTGGCGAGGAGACCGGCTGTCACCTTCTTGACTCGTACTGCCAGGGGTGGTAGTTCAGTTTCCATTTGCAAATTGCAAATTCTGGTCCACATGGGTGCTCCGAGCATGGTCCTGAGAGCATTATTTTGGATAACTTCTAGCTTAGCTATCTGGTCTTCTCTCAGTCCAATGAGTACTGGAGCACTGTAATCTACCAGCGATCTGATGGCGGCCGTGTAGTAGGCTTTGAGCACATGAATGTTCGCTCCTGAAGTTGTGCTGGTGAGCGACCTCATTATATTGTGTCTGCTCTTCGTCCTGTGCCTGAGATACTCGAGTTGCGGCTTGAAAGTGAGTTTCTGGTCGAACCAGATTCCAAGACACTGGTGGGTGTTGGTCCAAACTACCGGCGTGTTTTGTATGGAGAGCATCTTGTCTGGTGTGTCTGTGCAGATGGCCATCGCTTTCGACTTGGCTGGATTTATCTTGAGTCCAAGTCTGTTGCACTCCTCTTCTATAAGTTGGAGTGCGTGTTGCGTGTTGGCTAGTCTGTTTGAT
This sequence comes from Homarus gammarus, assembly GCA_958450375.1. NCBI lineage: Eukaryota > Metazoa > Arthropoda > Malacostraca > Decapoda > Nephropidae > Homarus > Homarus gammarus. Next base: position 534,485 of record CAUDMG010003442.1, read on the forward strand.
CCTCTTATTATGAGCTGTAAGTCGTCTGTATAGCATAGGAGCTTGGCTGTTTGTCTGAAAAAAAGTTTGACAAGATTTTGCATCAGGACATTGAATAGCGTTGGACTGATGATGCCTCCTTGTGGGGTTCCGTTTTCATGGACCCTGTAGCTTGAGGTTGCTCCCTAAAAGCTTACTTTTGCTTTTCTCTGTGTGAGGTAGTTCTGGATCCACCCCAGCAACCTTCCTTTGACGCCTTTTTCAGCGAGCGTCGTTATAATGGCCAGTGGATTTGCTAGTTCGAAGGCCTTCTCCAGGTCGAGGAAGACCACCAAAGCTGGTTTATTGTCCACTGTGCTGAGTATCTGGGCTATGTTGTTGCCTGTGCCGGTGTTCTCGGTGTAAGCAAAAATGTGAGGGTGTGGGCTGCCTACTTTCGACTTGAGTCTGTTGAGAGCAATTCTTTCTCCCGTCTTCGCTATGCAGCTGAGAAGGGAGATGGGTCTCGGCTTGTCTGGTTCTCTGGGCTTCGGAATGGGCTGTATATCTGCCTTCTTCCATTCCGGTGGAAGTCGTTGTGCTGTCCACGAAGCATTGATGACTTGTAGCAAAGCCTCGTGTCCGGCTTTTCCGGCATGGGAAAGCATGGAGTAGGTTATCCTGTCTGCCCCTGGTGCTGTGTCCTTGCTTCGTTTTATCGACTTCTGGAGTTCTTGCTGGTTGAAAGGTCTACCGGTGTCATCTTCACTGTTGCAGGCCTCTTCGATCATCTGGAGTCTGACCTGTCGCAGACGCCGTTGTGTCTCCTCCACCTGTCTCGGGAGGTTTTTCGTTGCTGCTCGGTCAGAGAACAGTTTTGCAAGTCTCTCGGCTTCCTCTTCTGGGTTGGGATGGGTTGGTGGTGGTGGTGTTGCCTTCCCAGATGCCCTTCGGATCTGGGCCCACATTTTGCCAAGGGAGGTGTGCTCGTTCAGTTCGGAGCACCACTTGAGCCAGCTTACGTTTTTTATTTTTTCCTTCTCTTCCCTGGTATCCTTAACTATGACTTGCAGGAGATGTCTGTTTGTTTCCGTGGGATGTCTCCTTTAGCTTCTTCGGGCCATGTTCACTCTGTAGTTGAGTTCTTTCACCCTGGGACAGTAGTACCAGTAATCCCTGTACTGTCTTGATGTGGGTTTTGTTTTTGGGATAGCCTCTTCTGCCGCTTGGTGAAACGCTTCGACCAATTGTTGGTGGAGGGTTGTCTCGTCCACGGGTGCTGTGCCGGCCGGCTGTGATTTTTCGCGCCACTTAGCAAGGTGTTTCTTAAAGAGTCCCCCGTCTGCCTTTTGGGTATTGTATCTCCAGCTACCAAACAGGGAGGTACTACCGCCTGGGAAGATATTGGAAGCATAATGTGTTGTCTAATGGTAGACCCTGCTGGTATATGGCATCACGAAAATTGTGACCAAATCCCAGGTTGCTGATCTATCTTTCTGCCTCATTTACACACAATTGCAGGGTCTCAACTCTCTCTCTTGCTATTGACAACACCACAAATAAAACCTTACTCATTCTTGATCTGTTTAATTCATTCTATTTTATTCTCCTATGTCATTTGATATTAATACTGAAGCGGGGCCTTCTCAGATGGGTCCCACTGGTTGGGAAGGTTGTGGACCCCAGGGCCGACCTGATCATCATCAAGCTACTGGGGTCTCAACTGACGCCACCACGGTTGCTGGAGGATCGGCTTTTTTCACACTTCATTTTTCCAACATTCGCGGACTGAGATCCAATTTTTCTTCTGTGGAGCACCATCTATCAACCTCTTCCCCCGATCTCTTACTGCTCTCCGAACTTCAACTGACAAAAGCAGCTTCACCCAAACCTTTTCAAGTCTCTAACTCCGTTCTAAGGGAGGTGTATGCACCTACTGCAATACACGTACACCTATAGCCCGACTCACGGATCTTGAATCTCCCCTTTATGATGTCATCTGGCTCAAAATATCTCTACCTACTGTGACTATTTTTCTTTGTTTCCTATACTGTTCTCCCAACTCTACCTACTATTTCGAACTCTTTGACTATCTCACTTCTTGCCATGAGTCGTTGCTATCCATACACCCCAACACCGAGATCCAATACCTAGGGGATTTCAATGTATATCACAGAGAGAGGCTTGGCTCTGCAAGGGATGACCCAGGTGGAGCTGAGGCACTCTCTTTTTCCTTACCTAATGATTTGGAACAAATAATCAAACACCCTACACGCGTTCCTGATCGACACGATCAACTTGCTTACTTTCTTGATCTTTGTTTTACCTCTAACCCCTCACACTATTCATACTCAATTTTTGCCCCCTTAGGGTCTTCTGATCACAACCTTATTTCTATTAAATCAAACTGGGCACGACCACCTCCCCCACCCCCCTCTAAACGTCAACTATGGCACTATCGGAGGGCAAGCTGGCGATCCTTGCAAGAATTCTTCACCGACTTTCCTTGGGATGAATGTTGCTTTTCCACTCGGGATGCCTCAGTATGTGCTGACAGCATTGCTGGGGTTATACAGGGCGGTATGAGTGCATTTATCCCATCTTCTACCAAAACTTTCACATTACAATCATGGTTTGATCGCTCCTGCTCTATTGCTTGCAGGGTGAGAGATAGGGCATATCGAGCTATAAAACTACCTCCTATTACCCACACCTCTTTCATTACTTCTAGGAATCGTTGTAAGGCTATTCTTCGTAGGGCCAAGCGCAATTTTATTAAAAGAAAGACCACTGTCCTGACTAATTCTTCCTCTAGTAAATCCTTCTGGTCCTTAACTAAACACATTTGTAACAACTTTTGCACGCCTTCTTTTCCTCCACCTCTTCCGTCCCAATAACTCTATAGCCAACTCTCCCCCTGACAAAGCCAACCTCTTTGGCGCCTTATTCTCCTCTAATTCCACCTTAGACGATTCCCACTCTATCCCTCCTACACCTGCACCTCCTACTGAACCTATGCACTCCTCTATAATCTCCACTCGCAGGGCTGCCGGAGTGTTATCCAGGTAGGATGTGAGTAAGGCGCATGGACCGGACGGAATACCCCCTCGTGTTCTGAGGGAGTGTGCTGAAGCCCTGGCCCCTGTGCTTGCTCGCCTCTTTCGCCTTTGCCTCAAAACCAAAACTTTTCCTTCTTCTTGAAAGCATGCCTTGGTTCAGCCAATCCCGAAGAAGGGTGACCATTCTAATCCCTCTAACTATCGCCCCATTTCCCTAACTTCATCCCTCTCTAAGATTTTCGAAACTATCTTGAACTCCCATTTTCTCCGTCACCTTGAACGTCTTTCTCTTTTGTCGGATCACCAGTATGGCTTTCGCCAGGCGAGATCTACTGGTGATCTGCTCTCCTATTGCACCCATCTTTGGTCATCCTCTCTTAGGGATTATGGGAAAACTTTTGTCGTGGCCCTCGACATCTCCAAAGCAGTTGACAGGGTATGGCACAAGTCTTTGCTATCTAAACTTCCCTCTTTTGGTTTCTCTCCCCCACTTTGTTCTCTCATCTCCAGCCTTCTTGAGAATCGATCCATGGCAGTTGTTGTCGAGGGATCGATTTCTCGCTCTTTCTCTACCAATAGTGGTGTCCCACAGGGTTCTGTTCTTTCACCAACTCTCTTCCTTCTTTTTATCAATGATTTACTTCACACTACAACTAATTCTATCCATTCTTACGCCGATGATTCTACTCTTCACTCTTCCTCACATTTTCCATTTCCTCCTAACTCTCAAACTAGATCTGTTTCTAGAACTGATATCAACGCGGATCTGTGCAGCATCACTGAATGGGGAGATACAAACTTGGTTAAGTTCAATAGTAACAAAACTCAATATTTACCAATTACACTTTGTAAAAAAGACGATCTCCCACCAATTACATTTCAGGACGCTATCATCCTCCCAAATTCTGAAATAAATATGTTAGGCCTCACCATTTCCTCCATTATGTCCTGGAAATCACACATCCTTAGTATAACTAAAGCTGCTTCCCGAAAGTTGGGAATGCTGTACAGATGCCGCAGCTATTTCAATCCTGAGCAGTTGCTCCAAGAATATAGGGATTCATTCGTCCAAACTTGGAGTACTGCTCTCTTATCTGGGGTGGCTCTTCTTCTGTCCAACTATTAGATAGGGTGGAATCAAAGGCATTTCGTCTTATTAACTCTCCTCCTTTAGTCGACAATCTCTCTCCCCTTTCTCTTCGCCGCAATGTTGCTTCACTCTCTCTCTTTTGCAGGTACTTTAACGGGCAATGTTCAGTGGATTTGGCATCCTGTGTACCGCCGGCAAAGCCGTCTGTTCGTAACACACGTCTTGCCCGCGGTGCCCACCATTTCTCTGTGGATGTCGGTCACACGAGAATAACCCGTTATAGTACCTCCTTCTTTCCTCACACAGCCAAACTGTGGAATGCTCTGCCTTCTTTTGTGTTTCCACGCTCTTACAATGTGTCTCACTTTAAAAAGCTGGTTTCCCGGCATCTTCGTGGTGTAGATTAATACAGTATAAGCTTTTTTTCTATATTTTCAATTTCTTTCCGTTCTTTTATTTTCGCCCCCCAGGCTCCGTTGTGGGTCGTTTGACCTGTGCCCGGGTGGGGGTGGAGTGGGGAGTTTGTTCACCTTCAGTGTTGTTAGGGTGGCAAAGTGGTCGCTGGTCAGTGTGGGGTGTAGCTGCTAGGTGGCCGAACGCTATAGTGCCTTCCTTCCCTAATGTGGGTGGGCTCTCCGGTGTTCAGGAGGCATATCTCGGGTGTGTCTTTGAAGGTGGTGTATAGGTGTAGGCCGTCTTCATTGGTGGGGCTTACCGAGCTTAGGAAGGGATGATGTGCGTTGAAATCCCCTCCTATAAGTGTGGCGTGGTCAGCGGCTGAAGCGAATAATTGAGTCACCTCCAGTGAGTCCCTTGGGTTCTTGTAGATGTTGTGAACAGTTAATTCCCGTTCTTGGAGGGTTACTTTGACGGCCTGTGTCTCAATGTTTTCCCCACATGGAAATTGCTGCATGATCTCGGAGGAGGGTATGCTTGACTTGACCAAGATCATACATCCTCTTGTTGACGCCTGCGTGAAATGCCTCCTGTGTGTCTTGTAACCACTGAATTTTAAACAGTGGTGTTCTTGTAGAAGTGTTTCCTGTAGCAGTACAGTATAATGTCAAGCTTGTACTTGGCTGCTGCTTCTTGCAGGGGGTGTTTCTTGTTTTGATGCCCTAAGCATTCCATGTAAGGATGTTCAGGGTGCTGATGTATGCCACCACTGTTTCATCGGGAACTGCTGGTGGTCCTCAATGGAAATGTTCAGTTCCGATTCCGAATGGATCAGGTTCATATCTTCTTGTTCGGTGGTGGATTTTGCCTTCTGGGCCGTGGTTCGGTTCAGGAGAGTTGAAACGTCCAATTTCTTTCTAGGAGCTGTCGATATCTTTGGTTCCCTGGTGGCCTTTTTCGGTGTAGAGTGTACCTCGGCTGTCGGCTCTTCACTCGTGTGGGGACCGGCGTGGCGTCCTCCACCGAGGTGGCTGGAGCTGTGGCGACTTGCCTGAGGACGCTCCCCATTAGGGTGTGTCAATTTTGTCAACATGTTAAAAATCAAATTTGGTAGTCAAAATATTGTGCCTCTTTATGTCTAAACTTGAGATTAGCAAACAAAAATGAATTGAAATAACCCTCACCTACATCAATTATACCTTAAAGTTTCAAATATCAGTATTTCAACAAATTAATGAGACTTGATTAGAATTATTCACTTGATATTAACTAATCTCATGTAAGCATATGGATTATGGAGTATTTTATGGTTCTATAGCTTGTGTACAATATGCATGTCAGAACATAAACATGAACAGGCTCTCCGTGTGGGACAGTTTAATTCTTGTTTTGACTTGTACCAAGGATAAGGCGTCCGGCTCACTCTCCTTCTAGATATCATAGACGGTGGTTTGCTCTCATTGCACTTGCACCTACTCTACCAGACGAATTCTACATTTTAATTATTGTAAGTAGGGCATATTGATTGTCGCAGTTACTTATATCATTGTATAAAACATTATGTTCTAAGAAATTATTATGTTATTTCTGTTACAGCATTTTTGATAAACAAATTGATATTTTTTGAAACAACAATTGAATTATGAAACATTGAAATATTTTTCTATTTGTCAGATAGTGTGAAGATGTCAAAATTGAAGACAAGAAGTCAGTTGTCAACCCACTTGAGCCTGCTAGTTGGTAAAGGGAAGGAGCTTCCTGTATCAGAACTTCCAACAGTGAGAGACATGCTAAGATTAGGGTTACTCCTTCGAGAAACAAATGCAAAGGACAGAAGGAACTATACAGATAAAGAACTCATAAATGACATGATAGTCCCTCTTCTGCATCAATGGACAAAAGCTAATGCACTATTCAAACCACCTGTGATTAATCAGTGTCGAACTATTGAGCTAAAACTAACGAATTATGGCACAAAGCAGTTGAAACATCACTTGGTAAAGGAAACTTGGCCAGGAAAAATGAATTTCTGCACACACTTGATACTCTGTTTGACATTTTGACCTGCAAGTGCTCCATACAATTATGTTCTGAATCCAACTGTTCTCACTCAGGTAAGAGAGAAAATAATTCCCACATTGATTGTGGTTGTCCTCGTGAAAAGAAGATCCCTGTTTTAGAGCTTGAATTTATAAAGGCACAGAGGACAAAGGCAGAAGGCCAAGGAAGTATGCAAATGGGTTCAATAGATTATTCAGAAACAAAGAAGCAGATTGCTAATGCCAAGAAGAGAGAACAAATCCGAGAGAGGGAACAAAAGAAGAAAATGAAGAGTGAAGAAGCCATCCAAAGAGAGGAAGAGCTGTGTCAAGATGTTTATCACTTCTTTGATAGTTCTTCTGATGAACAGGAAGCAACATCAGATGATAGTTCCAAAGAGCCATCTGAACCTTTACCAAAGAAAATGAAATACAACACAAGAAATATTTCAAACATTGCTTTAGCTAGTATTCGCCACCATGCTGGACTTCGTGAGGCTGCAGAAATTGCAACTGCCGCTTGGATAGATGCAGGCCTCATCAGCCGAGAGGATGTATCTTTGGTGATAGATCATAATAAAATTAGAAGAGCACAAGAAAAAATAATGAAGGAAATATCTGATCAGCATGAAAAAGATTTAAGCGCGGGAGGGCTCTCCTGTCTTTTGTTTGATGGAAGAATAGATGACACAAAAGTTTTGCTAGAAGTAGAGGGAGTGAACAGAAAGTTTCCAGGTCTCATCAAAGAAGAACACTACTCTGTCTGTTCTGAGCCTGGTGGTCGGTTTTTGTTTCACTTTGCTCCCGAAACTGAAGTAGAAGGGAAGAAACATGCAGAGGTCATTGCTGATCATATTTTATGTTGGGTTCAGGAGAGAGGACTTGGCAGTTCACTGCAGGCTGTTGGTGGAGATTCAACTGCAGTGAACACCGGATGGCAGGGGGGTGTAATGACGCATTTAGAGAAAAAACTAGGAAGAAGACTTGTTTGGATTGTATGTGATTTACATACAGGAGAGCTCCCTCTTCGTCATCTCATCCAGGAACTTGATGGTCCTACAAAGAGCAACAACAAGTGGTCAGGTCCCCTTGGCATCATGCTGGATGAAGCAACACAACTAGAAATAAATACAACCTTTCCAAAGGTCGAAGTTGGCCCTCCCCTTCCGGCGTTGTCTGAAGGAGTCATCAAAGATCTCAGCACAGATCAATCCTATGCTTATCGTATTGCCCAAGCAATAAGATCAGGAGAAGTGCCTCAGTCATTGGCTCTCTTGGAGATTGGACCTGTCAGTCACAGCCGTTGGTTAACTACAGCTCTTCGTTTCTGCAGGATTTGGATTTCCAAACACGAATTGAAGGGCAAAGTGCTGAAGAATTTGAGGTTAATTGTTGAATTTATTATTGGAGTTTATCTTCCCCAGTGGTTTAGTGTGAAACTTAATCCTATGTGGGTGGATGGGCCCAATCACCTTTTGTTTCAATTGCAGCTAGTAAGAACACAGAGGAAGGTAGTGAGGGACATCGTGTTACATGTGGCAAGAAGGTCCGCTTGGTATGCTCGATCAGAAGCAGTTTTGCAAGCAATGCTTTGCAGTCAATGTATCAATCTCAATCTCCGAACCGAGGCTGTAGAAGTCATTCTAAAGATTAGAGGAACGCTAATAGATGACGACCAGTTGGGAGACTGTTCGTTTCATTCAAGAAAAGTTCCCCCAATAAACGTCAATGCCACCAAATTGTCAGAATTGGTTGACTTGAGTTTGGAAGTCTTAGAGCCACCATTGACAACAAGTCTAACTAGCCAAGAATTGAGAAACCTTAAAGAGACTCCAATGCAGGTGCCGAAGTGGCCTTCCCACACTCAAAGTGTGGAGAGATGTGTGAAAATGGTCACAGAAGCAGCGGGCCATGTTTACAGCCACGAGAGGCGAGAAGGTTACATCAAAGCACAAATAGCAAGCAGACTACTGATGACAAGAAACCAAAGCAAAGAGAGTATGAAGGCATTGGTTACTTTCAAATAGACTACGGAAAATAAAATATAATAATTTGAAACTTGAAACAGTAACATGTGTGCAAACGCTGGTTATGTTATAAATTCACAAATATGTACATCTAAAAATCCATTTGATGTAGGTAGGACTTATTATAAAAAAAAATTTATGCCAGAATATTGTTTTGCATGCTTAAAGACTACAATAAATTGCTACCAAATTACTCGATTTTCAATTTAGCCAGTTCACCCCCTAAATTGACACACCCTACTCCCCATGAGTATTTGGAGCTGTGTGGGTTGGATCTTGTGGCCCAGTAGTCCGGCTAGGCCCTCCGCGAAGGTTGTCAGTACCTTGACTAGGTCTGATACGTGTATCATTCCTTCTGGTGCCTTGGTGTGTGCTTCTTTTGTCTTTTTCGTGGTTGTCGTTGTCTGCTGCTTGGGTGGCTGAGGTGTGGCCGTAGTGAGGCCAGGAAACTGGGATGCACTTTGGGTGTTGACCGGCTGAGGAGGTTGGCTTTGTTAATTTTGCCTTTGGGTTCCCCACACGAAGGTACATGGTGGGGCTGGTGTGCAGGCGGTGGGGGCCGGTCTTGCTGCTGGTGGGTTTGCCTGGACCCTCTTTGTCCTCTCGGAGCATCCAGGATTCCAGGTGTGGTGTTTGCCCCCGCAGTTGGCACACTTGGGGGCAATTTTTTCCCCATTTTTCAACTTGGTGAGGCAGGAGTGTGTGCCGTGCTTCTGCGCGCAGACTGCTCAGATTTCCTTGTACGTGCACCTCGTCTGATGGTGCTCGTATTTCTGGCATCTGAAGCACCGCAGGGGCTCCGGGACGAAGGGCCTCACTTCGTAGATCCCCCAGGTTTTGAGGTCTATGGTGCTGGGGGGAGGACCGTAGTGCGTTATGAGCACTTGTTTTGTGGTGGCCGTCTTGTCGGACGGGGAAGAGCATCTCTCGGCTTTAAGGATCTTCGGGTGGTTCTCCAGGGGTTCGAGGGGTAGCTCCTTTGGGTACCGGAGGACTACCGATTTCATCAGTTTCTGGGCGGGGTCCAGCTTGGTTGATGCAACGGTGGTGGTGTTTTTCAGGTAAGTGTCGAGGGTGGTGGCTGAGTCCTTGTCTTTGGGGTGAATAATCATCTCCCCCTTTAGGTTGGGCCGCACTGAAAACTTGGCCAGTGGATTTAGTTTCTCCATCTCTGTGATGGCGGCATATGTCGTTTTCGTGTCCGTTTTCGAGATCCGGAATTTTGGCACTGTCGTTGGGGGTGAGCTGGTGGTGGTGATGGGTGCCTTTTGGGCTTCTTGACGGCATTCGTTTCCCGAAAAAGCACGTCGGCGTTTTTTGTTTTCAACCTTCGTCCAGTTGTCGTCCTCAGTGGCGGTAACCGTGGTGGTGGAGTTGTTGGAGGCGGTGGCAGTGTTCTTGCTTTTCAGGGCTTCGTGGAAGGCCCGTAGCTGGTCAGCTTTCTCTGTGCGGAGCCTGTCGTGGTTCGGGTCGTCAGGTTGGCGGTTCAGGCGAGGGTCGCGGTAAGGAGGGTGTTCGCACTCCATAACCGGTGGTTAAGTGGTGGTGTTTTTTTGTTTGTTTTTTATCTCAGAGCCTACCTATTCCGGTTGAGTAAGTAGCAGAGGAATTTCAGTACTCCCCACAGGCAATGATGGCCGGGTGGTCGCAGAGTGGTTCCTGAGCTTCTCTCCCGGAGCCCCGTTTGGGGAAACCTACTTCCTAGTGTATGTGACTGCTCACTTATAGACGTAAGCTAAGTGTGCCTATTGGGAAAGGATGAGGATTGCTACCCTCTTTCCAGGTGGACCCGCAAGATCACGGTTTTCCTGGAATGACTCGGCTAGGATGGGTTCTTGCTCCAACCCCTTTTGTGTTCACAATCTCCTGGGAGGGAGGTGAACAGTTATAGGGGAGACCGCAGGACGAATACACTTTTGAGGGTGCAGGTCCCTAGGCCAGAGGGAAAAAAGGAAAAATAGCAGTAGAAGGAAAAGAGCTCAAACCACGTCGGGAATATCGCGCTATAGGTGCTCTCCAGCTCGAGTGTGGGTCACTCACACCACCAGTGGGGAGGGCAAGCTAATGCTAGATAAACCGAAAGCGCTCGTGAGATGTTGTCGACGATGTCAGTGGTGGATGGTCCGGTCAGGGAAGATGGCCAACAATGGCAGCAGAGAGAGGGCGGTCTTCACGGAATTACAAGGACTCAGAGAGGCTTATGTACACTGGGTGACCCTACAAACATGAGGTCAGGTCACAAACATGACGTCCACTAATCCACACACCACCACCACCGCAAACATAAGAGGAGCTTGTAAGAAAGGGCGACGTAACTAGTCATGTCAAGCAAGGTAAAAAATACGAGACCCACTAATCATCTATCCTACATCTACCTCAAATGCTTTCAAATCATTTTTAACCTTGAGCCACTGACAAATAAATTTGTGTAACATATTATCAGTTTTGTACTGACCATCACTCAGGTTTATAGAATTCATTTCTCTAATCCAACTTGCTTCAACTGCCCGTGCTGCTTATGTGGATGTCAGTAGCATTTTACCCAATGAGAGGTTCAGGGCGCCATCAGCTCGATGAACAGGCTTTGTGTGAAATATCACATAGTCTAAAACTGCTTTTAGTGCTCTTGTGGTATGGTTGGTAGCATTCCCTGGTCCCATGCATTAGGTCGAGGGTTCGAGTCCTGGCCGGTGAGGTCGTTGATTATATGTTCAAAGTCCGCGTGTTATATGGACTAAAATGAAATATATACATATATATATATATATAATCAACGACCTCACCAGCAAGGAATCGAACCCTCGACCTACTGGGTGTGACTAGGGAACGCTTACCGGCTAGGCCACAAGGACACTAAAAGCAGTTCTAGACTCTGTTATATTTCACACAAAGCCTGTTCATCGAGCTGATGGCGCCGTGAACCTCAATGGGAAACTGCCCGTGCCACTTATGTGGTGTCAGTAGCATTTTACCGAATCCAGCTGGTATGAAACGCGAGGTACATATATATACTTCATTTTTAGTCCATTTAACACGCGGACTTTGAACATATAATCAACGACCTCACCAGCAAGGAATCGAACCCTCGACCTACTGGGTGTGACTAGGGAACCTCGCGTTTCATACCAGCTGGATTCGGTAAAATGCTACTGACACCACATAAGTGGCACGGGCAGTTTCCCATTGAGGTTCACGGCGCCATCAGCTCGATGAACAGGCTTTGTGTGAAATATAACAGAGTCTAGAACTGCTTTTAGTGTCCTTGTGGCCTAGCCGGTAAACGTTCCCTAGTCACACCCAGTAGGTCGAGGGTTCGATTCCTTGCTGGTGAGGTCGTTGATTATATGTTCAAAGTCCGCGTGTTAAATGGACTAAAAATGAAGTATATATATGTACCTCGCGTTTCATACCAGCTGGATTCGGTAAAATGCTACTGACACCACATAAGTGGCACGGGCAGTTTCCCATTGAGGTTCACGGCGCCATCAGCTCGATGAACAGGCTTTGTGTGAAATATAACAGAGTCTAGAACTGCTTTTAGTGTCCTTGTGGCCTAGCCGGTAAGCGTTCCCTAGTCACACCCAGTAGGTCGAGGGTTCGATTCCTTGCTGGTGAGGTCGTTGATTATATGTTCAAAGTCCGCGTGTTAAATGGACTAAAAATGAAGTATATATATGTACCTCGCGTTTCATACCAGCTGGATTCGGTAAAATGCTACTGACACCACATAAGTGGCACGGGCAGTTTCCCATTGAGGTTCACGGCGCCATCAGCTCGATGAACAGGCTTTGTGTGAAATATAACAGAGTCTAGAACTGCTTTTAGTGTCCTTGTGGCCTAGCCGGTAAGCGTTCCCTAGTCACACCCAGTAGGTCGAGGGTTCGATTCCTTGCTGGTGAGGTCGTTGATTATATGTTCAAAGTCCGCGTGTTAAATGGACTAAAAATGAAGTATATATATATATATATATTTATATATATGTAATATTCAGAAATTTCAGAGTAATTTCGAATGCCCCGCCATTAGCGACACTGAGCGTTCAAGGTCGTCTGAGGGAAGAGAGCGCTCCCCGCACATAGTGGGAGTTTGTGGAACTAGGCCTATATGATATTTAATGTAATTTGCCGAATTAATAATGATGTGATTCATGAAGTTAAGGGACTATTATTGAATTTGAAATTATTATAGATCGTTTAGCAGTCTGAATGATGTTACGGGTGTCCCAAGGAGTTATTAGTTAGGCGGAAAATAAGTCACGTAGGCCTAAGCTCACGCCTTGAGAGAACGCGACGAGGCCTCTCCCCCAGTCCCGGAGAGCATTCACAGAGACAAGACGTCTCTGCGCGCTTGTCCCAGGAATAGTCACGTGGCCTAGTCACCTGTGTTGCATTATTGCAGAGTAACAAGTAAGTCTCATTCGATCTCAGACAGGGTTAGATAGGGCAGTGATAAAGTAAACTAGAGCTAACAGTGAGTTCATTTCAGGGTTTCCGTGAGAACCCACTTGACTGGAGTTGACCCGGAGTTGACTGCGAGAGATTGACTGCCGTTTGAGACTGCCGTGGATGGTTGAGGGTGGCGATTGTCGCCATTGGACCGAGCAAAGTAGGCCTGTCACTGTTTAGCGGGGTAGCAAAGGATCTCTTGTGTGAACGAGTGCTCCCGACAACTAAACGACCCGGGACCAGCAGTGGGTGATCAGTTCTTACCACTCCGGGCACATCACCACGTGTCCCGAGCTGCTAGCGAAACCCTCTTGCTAACGGGACGCTAAAGCTTCTCTCAACTGTACAAGGTCTGATTGGCTCACTCCCGTCCGCTTTATGGACGCACTGGGAGTACACTGAGGCTATCTGAGTAGACTAATGGTCACACACTGAGACCGTGAGTCTAGGCCTCTAGGAGATACCTGGAGGAACCTTTTCCCTCCCTTATTACGGGTGTAGTTTAATAGTTTCTAGATAATTTTGATAATATTGTTTTGAATGTTTGTGCCATCAAGTGGAACCAGAGTGATACTGTGATTGATTCTTTTAATGCCTCTGATTGTTCTTCATAATTCTGATCTCAGGTATAACCTTGGTCCCCAGAGTAGTGGTTAGGTTAGGTTAGGAAGTGTGCATCTGTTGGGGTGCTATAATTTTGTTGAGTGCCCTTAAGGCCTATTCATTGTAGAGTATTTAATTTCATGTTTTATTACCATTTCCTCAGTGACTGATATAATTTTATTGAGTGCCCTTAAGGCCTATTCATTGTAGAGTAGTTAATTTCTTTTTTTAACACCTAAGTGACTGATATTATTGTGTGAAAGCCTTTAAGGCCTGTTTCATGTGTGCACGCAACAGTTCTTAATACTTCAAATTTATTGTTGCCTGAGGTTCTAATAATTTTTATATCATGTATAACTTTTATTCCCCAGAGTAGTGTTTTAAGTTCAAGTTAAGAGGTGCGCATATTGGTGTACCATTATTGGATTGTGTTTGTAGTGTTGGAGGGAATATAAGTGTCTAAATTTTACAGTGTGTCTCATTCATCCCAGTCACAGATGCTATCCTTCCACGGGTCACGGACAATTTATTTTGTTTAGTAGATTTAAGTGTTCTTGTGCTGGTTCGGGATTTTTCTCAAAGGGGCGCTTCCACTGCCATTACCATCTATTAATTTTAAATAAACCCCAAGTCAAGTGAGAAATTAAAGTCCAGTAAATTCCGACCGGTTACATATATATATAAATATAAAAAACAAAGAAGTATGTCTTTGTGTTTGTGTGTGTGTGTGTCCGCACGAGAATCTCGGAAACTACTTTACCGATCTGTAGTGATGATGGATGATGATGTTATATGTAGTGATGATGGATGGTGTTATATGTAGTGATGATGGATGTTGTTCTATGTAGTGATGATGGGTGTTGTTATATGAAGTGATGATGGATGGTGTTATATGTAGTGATGATCTATCTATCTATATAAATCTATATAAAACAAAGAAGTATGTCTGTTTGTATGTTTGTGTGTTTGTTTGTGTGTCCGCACGAGAATCTCGGAAACTACTTTACTGATCTGTAGTGGTGATGGATGGTGTTATATGTAGTGATGATGGATGATGTTATACGTAGTGATGATGGATGATGTTATATGTAGTGATGATGGATGTTGTTATATGTAGTGATGATGGGTGGTGGTATATATAGCGATGATGGATGGTGTTATATGTATTGATGATGGATGGTGTTATATGTAGTGGTGGTGGTGGTGATGTTGAAAGCGGCATGTTTGTGGTGATAGTGGTGGTGGTAGAGACAGGTTGATAGTAGTGGTAATGATGGTGGTGGTAATGATGATGATGATAGTAGTGGTGGTAGTGATGATGGTGGTAGTAGTGATGGTAGTGATGGTGGTGCTATATGTAGTGATGATGGATGGTGTTATTTGTAGTGATGATGGATGGTGTTATGTTTAGTGATGATGGATGTTGATATATGTAGTGATGATGGGAGGTGATATGTAGTGATGATGGATGGTGTTATATGTAGTGATGATGGATGGAGTTATATGTAGTGATGATGGATAATGTTATATGTAGGGATGATGGGTTGTGTAAACTACTTTACCAATCTGTAGTGATGATGGATGGTGTTATATGTAGTTATGATGGATGGTGTTGTATGTAGTGATGATGGATGATGTTACATGTAGTGATGATGGATGGTGTTATATGTAGTGATGATGGATGATGCTATATGTAGTGATGATGGATAATGTTATATGTAGGGATGATGGGTTGTGTAAACTACTTTACCAATCTGTAGTGATGATGGATGGTGTTATATGTAGTGATGATGGATGGTGTTCTATGTAATGATGATGGATGATGTTACATGTAGTGATGATGGATGGTGTTATATGTAGTGGTGATGGATGGTGTTATATGTAGTGATGATGGATGGTGTTATATGTAGTGATGATGGGTGGTGTTATATGTAGTGATGATTTGACAATAAAATAATAAGAGTTTAATGCTAAAAAATATACTTTGCGCTACCGTTGTAGTGAAAAACATGGTGGAACTTACATACACCGTTAATGAACAATTGATGGAAGAAGAAATTTTGGGTGCCGAACAGTGAGACAATGTGGAGCCTTCCGAAGGGTGGCGTCCTACCGTGGCCTAGCAGATGAGCGGCGATGCTGCTAGTATATATATATATATATATATATATATATACTTCATTTTTAGTCCAATTAACACGCGGACTTTGAACATATAATCAACGACCTCACCAGCAAGGAATCGAACCCTCGACCTACTGGGTGTGACTAGGGAACGCTTACCGGCTAGGCCACAAGGACACTAAAAGCAGTTCTAGACTCTGTTATATTTCACACAAAGCCTGTTCATCGAGCTGATGGCGCCGTGAACCTCATTGGGAAACTGCCCGTGCCTCTTATGTGGTGTCAGTAGCATTTTACCGAATCCAGCTGGTATGAAACGCGAGGTACATATATATACTTCATTTTTAGTCCAATTAACACGCGGACTTTGAACATATAATCAACGACCTCACCAGCAAGGAATCGAACCCTCGACCTACTGGGTGTGACTAGGGAACGCTTACCGGCTAGGCCACAAGGACACTAAAAGCAGTTCTAGACTCTGTTATATTTCACACAAAGCCTGTTCATCGAGCTGATGGCGCCGTGAACCTCATTGGGAAACTGCCCGTGCCTCTTATGTGGTGTCAGGTCGTTGATTATATGTTCAAAGTCCGCGTGTTAATTGGACTAAAAATGAAGTATATATATGTACCTCGCGTTTCATACCAGCTGGATTCGGTAAAATGCTACTGACACCACATAAGAGGCACGGGCAGTTTCCCAATGAGGTTCACGGCGCCATCAGCTCGATGAACAGGCTTTGTGTGAAATATAACAGAGTCTAGAACTGCTTTTAGTGTCCTTGTGGCCTAGCCGGTAAGCGTTCCCTAGTCACACCCAGTAGGTCGAGGGTTCGATTCCTTGCTGGTGAGGTCGTTGATTATATATATACATATATATATATATGTAAACTCCACATGTAATGTATATCACAGTGTAGCCAGCTGTAGCACATGCAGCGAGATCTCCACATACAATTTTGTCGAAAATCGGTTATCACGCGGCGAGAATCAGTATCCGACTGACCCGACCTTCAAAAAATGACTGGCATTATTAAATTTTAAGGTCTCTTGACGATTGTGTAAAATTTCGGTAACCTTGTTACGTCAGGACAGCCAGAGTGAGGTAGGGGAGGCTGCAGGTAGTGGGTTATAATGCTACCAACACTAGTGTGTGTTTGTTGGGTGCTTTTATGGTTGACTATTTAAAATGTGTTTTTCTTTGTAGTGTCTGTGTGTATGTGTGTGTGTGTGTGTGTGTGTGTATACAGGAGAGAATAACAGTATGCTAAATCTCCCAAGATATTTGCCACTTGGGGCAGTCATAGAGCCTTGATCATTACCAGTCCATATAAAGATAAACTAGCACAAAGACATAAAAATAGAAGTGTAGAGAGACGAGGACACGTGAGAATGATGAAACACAACGAACGCAACTAAAATGTCGTCAGCGACGTGGACGCACTGTCTAAAAAACAAGATATCATTCCAAGTTTTGGTGAATATATCGCAGAAAATTTGACCAATCTGACGCACGCACGGTGGCCTGTGGAACATTGGAAATAGGTAACCAGTATCACCATTGATTCGCATGATTACTTACTTCCTCCTAGATCATTCATTATTATATATATATGTGTCCGTATTCCACAACTTGCAGCTTGAATTTAGTCTGGCATGCCAATTGATCAGTTATGGTAACGATTTCGTTTGCAGTATAATCCGTCAGGTTTCAATATTCATCGGCCAAAGCTGGGAAGGTGCTTCTTTCTTAGACTATACACAGTGTAGAGTAACCCGTGTTAATAGTTAGCAAAACCTCCACACAAGGTCTTCCGCTCCCTTAGACCCCTAAATGCAAGGCAGCTACCCCTTTCACTTCGCTCCAACCCCATTTTGGTACGCGTTTGACACATAATCCAGAAGCTCAAAATGCTTACTATAATGACGTAGTTATGGTTTTTATTGTTACAGTTTGTGGGCTAACGGCGGATATTGGAGTCAATAACGCATCCCATTTTGTTCAATTATCTCTTGTCTTCCATTTATTAGGATTCCATTTCTAAGGTGTTTTCCAGGAACATAACTCTGTGAAAATCATCTCTCTCTCTCTCTCTCTCTCTCTCTGCTCATTGGCTCTCTCCATCCAGCTCACAGTTGTGAGTAGTGGGAAGACGAAGCTGGTGGTGAAGAAGTGCACCAAGGATACGACAGCAACGACAACAACAGCTAAGTGTACCAACCCGCTCAGTCCCTTGATAGACGAATTGGACGTTAGTACAGTCAGGGGCAGGGATGACGAGGAAGGTATAAAAACTTTAATTGTTGGTGACTCACAGGTAAGGTACATGGACAGGGCCTTTTGTAGTAAAAACAAAAATAGGATGAGGGTGTGTTTGCCAGGAGCTGGGGTGGGGGATATAGTTGACAGGTTGGACAATATCTTGTCTGGTAATGGGAACAAACCCATTATCTGCCTCAGTGCAGGAGGCAATGATATTGGCCGGTGTAGGAGCGAGGAGCTTCTTGATAAGTTCAAGGCAGCTATAGATCGTATTAGGACTAAGGGAGGGATCCCTATCATATGCTGTGTCCTGCCTAGAAGGAGAGTTGGCAGTGAATGGTTGTCAAGGGCAGTTGGTGTCAACGACCGTCTTGACAGATATTGCAAGTCAATATCAGTCCCATTCATTGACAACTGGGACAACTTCTATGGCAGAAGGGACCTTTATGCTCGGGATGGGGTGCACCTGTCTAGGGATGGAGTAGCAACCCTGGCTGGGGCTCTAGAGGGGGCAGTTCAAATGATATCGAAGTCTTTAAACTGCTAAGAGAACATATGAGCACAGGGGTGGAGGAGACTGCAGCGGGAGCGGGTAAACAAAGTGAAAGACTACAGGGAAATAGTGTTAGGAATGATGACAAAACTAAATTAGACAGGGAGTTTAAAACTAAACTCGGTAAGGGGAGGACTCAGAACACGACTAACTTAAATGTATACTATGTGAACAGTAGAAGTATGAGAAACAAAATGGATGATATTAGGGCCTAGGTATGTACCGAAAAAATCGATATAATAGCATTCACTGAAACAAGGATCAACCTAGACACACGTGAGTTACCAGTCGAATACCAAATTGCGGGTTACAAACTGTTCCATACCGATAGGCAGACCAGGAAAGGAGGCGGAGTAGCAATCTATGTTAGGGATAATCTGAAGTGTGAAATAGATAAGGAAATAAAAACTGAGAGGAATACAGAAACAATTTGGATAGAATTAAGCGACGGTAGGGAAAAATTAATCACAGGAGTAATATATAGACCTCCCAATCTTGATAGCGTCAATGAGAGACTTAACTGGGATGAAATGCGCAGGGCTTCCATACACAACAAAGTCTGTAGGCGACTTTAACCTTGGCCTAATAGATTGGACTGACCTTACGGGTAACTCAGAATCAGAGGATTTTCTCGAGACGATCCAGGACTGTTTCCTAAGTCAACCTCTAACCGAACCCACACGGGGTAATAATATACTCGATTTAGTTCTGTCCAACAGAGAAAACCTCATTAGCAATGTCGAGGTAGGGAACGAACTTGCAAACAGCGATCACAAAGAAATTCGATTCCAGTTAGATTTTCAGGGCAGACGTAAGGAAAATTACACTAAAGTACCAGATTTCAGAAGGGCAAACTTTGACAGTTTAAAGAGGCAGCTGAGAGAGGGGGTGTCGCGCTTGGCCGTGAACCTGACAGATGACATGGACCTGATAACGAGATCTGAGATTGCCGAGTTCCACGACAATTTAAATAGTGAGTTACTTAATGCACAAAGGCAGAACATACCATACAAAAAACTCAGATCAGACAACAATGACCCTAAAAGGATAAATAATTATTTAAAGAACATCATTGGCCAAAGGAAGGCGATAGGTAGAAGGATAAATCGTGGCGAAATTCACCTCCGGGACTATTATAGGGTATTGGGGAGTAGGGTTAAAACCGAGATAAGGAAAGCAAAGAGGAATAATGAGGTAAGGATAGCAAGGGAGGCGAAGACAAACCCCAAAGGATTCTACCAAATGTATCAAACTAAAACACGAGAAAAGATTGGACCAATACGGTCAGACTCCGGCGAGCTCACTGATAACGACGGAGAAATGAGCAATAATTTGAATAAATATTTTTCAACAGTTTTCACCACCGAAAATTTAAACATGATACCCGAGGCACCGACTCTATTCAGAGATAGTGAAGAAAACAAATTAAGTGAGATAGTAGTGACTAGTAACGATGTTAGTAAGCAAATAGACAAACTAAAGCCTAATAAGTCACCTAGTCCCGATGAGATATTTGCCAGAGTATTAAAGGAATGTAAGGAAGAGCTTAGTATGCCCTAAGCAAAGTTGTTTAACATGTCCTTAAAAGCAGGTGTAGTACCAGAATCCTGGAGGATAGCGCATGTAATACCGCCCAATCAGTCTAACATCAATAGTAGGCAAATTACTGGAAGCAATCATTTCACACTCTATTCGAAATCACCTGGAGAAGCACAGATTGATCAATAATTCCCAGCATGGCTTCACAATCGGACGTTCTTGCCTAACTAATCTATTAACATTCTTTTCATCAGTTTTCGAATCGGTGGACGAGGGGCACAATTATGATGTGGTATATCTCGACTTTAGCAAAGCCTTCGACAGAGTCCCCCACGAAAGACTAATTAGAAAGGTAGAAGCTAATGGCATCAAAGGTGACATCCTCAAATGGATTAGGGCGTGGTTACAGGACAGGAAACAGCGAGTGAGCATTAACGGCACTAAGTCCCATTGGAGCAACGTTTCAAGTGGAGTTCCCCAAGGCTCAGTACTTGGACTATTATTATTTATTATATACATAAACGACATAAATATCGGCATAGACAGCAACATAAGTAAATTTGCTGATGACACTAAAAAAGGACGTGTTATCAAATCTGACGAGGACTCGGCAAAACTACAGGAAGATCTAAACAAATTTTTCGAATGGTCTGAAAAATGGCAGATGAAATTCAACGTGGACAAAAGTAAAGTACTCACTATAGGAGATGTAAACAGGGAAACCAGATACCAGATGAACAACGATGCCATAGAGAAATCCGACTGCGAGAGAGATTTAGGAGTAATGATAAGTAGGAACCTTAAGCCAAGTAAACAATGTGTTTTTGCTCGTAACAGGGCTAATAAAGTACTTGGGTTCATACAAAGGAGTGTTAGTTACAAGACTAGCGAGGTCATCCTAAAACTGTATCTTGCTCTTGTGAGACCACACCTGGATTGCGCAGTTCAGTTCTCGTCACCGTATTACAGAATGGATACAGACTCCTTGGAAAGAATTCAGAGAATGACAAGACTAATCCCGGGCATTAGGAACCTTGAGTATAGAGACAGGTTAAAGCATCTTAATTTGCACTCCCTTGAGAGACGTAGAGCGAGGGGCGACCTGATAGAGGTGTATAAGTGGAAGGCAGGGCTAAACAAAGGGGTCATTTCAAAGGTACTCATACTATCCAACCAGGAGCGAACTCGTAACAATGGTTTTAAATTAGACAAATTTAGATTTAGGCGTGAAATAGGTAAACACTGGTTTGGAAACAGAGTAGTGGATGAATGGAACAAGTTACCAAATATCATCATTAACTCAAATACGCTGAATTGCTTCAAACATAGGTTGGATGCTTATATGAGCAATAGGGGCTGGGTGTTAACGGGACCTGCCCAGTATGGGCCAATAGGCCCGCTGCAGTTTCCTCCATTCTTATGTTCTTATATCAGGGAGCAGGCAAGTAGGGAGGGAGGCAGGGACATCCAATATACAGTGCATACATATATATATATATATATATATATATATATATATATAGATATATATATATATATATATATATATATATATATATATATATATATATATATATATATATATATATATACTTCATTTTTAGTCCATTTAACACGCGGACTTTGAACATATTATCAACGACCTCACCAGCAAGGAATCGAACCCTCGACCTACTGGGTGTGACTAGGGAGCGCTCCCTAGTCACACCCAGTAGGTCGAGGGTTCGATTCCTTGCTGGTGAGGTCGTTGATAATATATATATATATATATTGGAAGAACAAATACTGTCAATGTATACAGCCATAACAACATCAACCTAGAGAAGTCAACTTGTGAAAGAGACTTAGGGGTTCTTGTAACCCGGACCTACGGCCGAGAAAACAGTGCGTTAATGTTCGAAATAAGGCAAACAGATTATTATGTTTTATATCTATAAATGTAAGTAATAAGAGTGCAGAGGTCTTATTGCAACTATATCTTGCCCTAGCCAGGCCGCACCTCGATTATGCGGTTCAGTTCTGGTGACCTTATTATAGAATGGATATCAATTCACTGGAGTCGGTGCAGCGAAGAATGACGAAAATGATTCCGGGACTTAGAAACCTTTCATATCAAGATAGGTTAAAAAAACTAAACTTGCATTCCCTAGAAAGACGAAGAGTGCGGGGAGATATGATCGAAGTATTTAAGTGGGTGAAAGGAATCAATAAAGGCGATATAGACGAAGTTCTTATAATATCCGAGCAGGATAGGACTCGTAGAAATGGATTTAAGTTGGATAAGTTTATGTTTAGGAAGTAACTGGTTCACAAAGCTAATAATATGTTACACACATTTATTTGTCAGTGGCCCAAGGTCAAAAATGCTTTGAAAGCCTTGGAGTTTGATGTAGGATAGAAGATTAGTGTCCCATATTATTTGCCTGACTTGACTTGACTAGTCACGTCGCCCTTTCTCTTAAGCTCCCCTGAGTGTGTGGTAGTGATGATGGTGGGTATTAGTGGATGTCATGATTATGACCTGACCTCATATTTAGTAAGGTCACCTGTGTACTTAAGCCTCTCTCCGTCTATGTAATTCAGTTGCCTCTGAAGATGTCTTGAATAAAGACGAAAGCTAAGGTGCTCCATTGTTTCCCTTTTCCCTGTGTGATTTTATCAATATATATATATATATATATATATATATATATATATATATATATATATATATATATATATGTATATATATATATATATATATATATATATATATATATATATATATATATATATATATATATATAATGTGTACGTTCGTTTTCTCCTTTGCGAAATCGGTTGTTTTGCAACCTAAGCTAACCTAATCTAATGGTAGACCCTGCTACCATATGGCATCACGAAAATTGTGACCAAGTCACAGGTTGCTGAGCTGACTTTCTGCCTAATTTACATACAATTGCAGGGTCTCACTTGTTTCTCTTACTTTCACAACACAACATACAAATATCGTTTCTCACTATTGATCTTTTTTTATTTTTTGTTTATTTATTTATGGTTCATTACTATTATTATTATTATTATTATTATTATTATTATTATTATTATTATTATTATTATCAGTGTTGTTATTATTATTACTGGTATTATTATTTTATTTTTAATTGTGTTTTCCAGGGCATTTTTAAATGACTACATACGTGTTGCGCTCATGCAGCATTTCTTGGATAGATAGGTCAATGTCATGTCTGACACCTTGAATGTTGCCACACCTGATAGTAGTCTGCTTTTCATGATCTCCCATGAAGTACATTTGGAGGAACTTTGCCTGCTCATCTTCCAGTGGTAAGAAGGATCCTGCTTTGTGATAGACTTGACCCTGGACTTTGAATGTGGGCATGTATCCGTGCTCACGAACTACTCTGGTAGCTCCAAAGGATGTCATCTGGAAGCATGAATTGTACTTCCGTATATTTTCCAAGAAGTGTTTTGACTCTGGTGTTATTCCCAGCGTGAGAGTCTTCAATGGTTGTGGTGGTTTTTCCAAATTTGGCAGTCGTACTTTCCCATGAGAGCAGCACAGTACAGCAGATTCTCCTTTGTACTTCTTTGAACATAAGAAAATAAGGAGTCTGCAATAGGCCGGTTGGCCTGTGCATGGCAGCTCCTCTCGAGAGTTACAACCACTCTCTATCATCCATGAATCTATCTAGCCTCCTTTTGAAACTTTCCAGAGTTCCAGCACTTACTACAAAGTTAATAAGCTTGTTCCACTCGTCCACCACCCTATTTGTGAACCAGTTTCTTCCTATCTCCCTCCTAAACCTAAACTTATCCAACTTAAATCCGTTGCTCCGAGTCCTATCCTGCTCGGATATTATAAGAACTTTATCTATATCCCCTTTATTGATTCCTTTCACCCACTTAAATACTTCTATCATATCTCCACGCACTCTTCGTCTTTCTAGGGAATGCAAGTTAAGTTTCTTTAACCTATCCTGATATGGAAGGTTTCTAAGTCCCGGAATCATTTTCGTCATTCTTCGCTGCACCTACTCTAGTGAATTGATATCCATTCTATAATAAGGGCACCACACTGCACCGCAGTATTCTCATTTCTTATCCATGTTGCCAATGACAACAGAGGGATACTTTTCATATTCTATATATAACATCATCCATCATCACTACATAGAACACCATCTATCATTACTACATATAACACCATCCATCATCACTACAGATCGGTAAAGTAGTTTCCGAGATTCTCGTGCGGACATACAGACAGACATACAGATCGGTAAAGTAGTTTCAAAGATTCTCGTGTGGACATAGATACAAACAGACAGACTTCTTTGTTTTATATATATAGATAGCAGAACCGCCGCCCTCAGGGCGGCTCTTTCGCTAGGCCACGGTGTAAAATATAGTACGTTGGCATACCTGGTTAGAATGAACTATCTACCTACCTTGATAGAATGGACAGCCTAGAAAAGTTAGAGATCAAAGAAAAGTAAGCTGTAATGAGAAAGAGCATAAGGATAAAATTAGCTATAATAAGTGGGATGGGATACGACTTTTCAACCTCTGTGTGGTGTAATGGATGGAGGTTAAATGCAGAGAAAAGTAAGCCATAATTAAGGAGAACCTAAGGATCAAAATAGCTGTAAATCATAGGAGGGAAAACACCATCTATCATCACTACATATAACACCATCCATCATCACTACATTTAACATCATCAATCATCACTACATATAACACCATCCATCATCACTACATATAACACCATCCATCATCACTTCATATAATACCCTCCATCATCACTTCATATAACATCATCCATCATCACTACATATAACACCATCCATCATCACTACATATAACACCACCCATCATCACTAAATATAACACCACCCATCATCACTACATATAACGACATCCATCATCACTACTTATAACACCATCCATCATCATTACTACATACAACACAATCTATCTACAGATCGGTAAAGTACTTTCCGAGATTCTCGTGTGGACACACATACACACAAACACATACACAGACTTCTTTGTTTTATATATATATAGATTGTTATTACAATTATATTTTTAATTGTGTAATTTTTCTTATAAATTTTATTTATGAACGAATTATTATTATTATTGTTATTGTTATTATTACATTTTCGCCCCCAGGCCCCGATGTGGGTGAAACAGTCTGGCATACCGAGAGAGAAAAAGAGAGAGAGAATATATTTAACGCTTTTAGGAGACTTTTGGTCATATTCCTCCACACAAATGTAAAAAACCACGACCATGATAATACAACACTCACGTCACCCACACTGACTTTTAGCAACATACTCTACAACACATATAATGTCACCTCTCACTCATCTTCATCGTAAGTCATCTCCCGTGTCCCACTCCGAAGGACTCCTGTAAAGACATCTCTCTTGTCACTTAAACAGACCCGGATGCCTGTAGCTGCATCTTATCTTCTTTAACAAACACATCTTACATAGCTTCCGCGTCCCTAAGGGGAATACCCTGTATATTTAAAGAAAATTAAATTCTTCATATGTAATCCAACCTTAAATAAATTTCATAATATAATTTTATCAATCTTATGATGAGAAATGATGCCCTAAATATAATAGAGCAAATTTTGCCATTTAATAATTAGTTTCCACTAAATTTTAACATTAAAACCAATTTTTTTCTGTATTTAACGTGACACACACACACACACACACACCTGTAGGTAGTAGGTAGTAAGCAGCTATCAAACAGGGAGGTACTACCGCCTGGGAAAATATTGGAAGCATAATGTGTTATCTAATGGTAGACCCTGCTGCCTTTTGCTCACTTACACACAATTGCAAGGTCTCAATTGTTGCTCTTAATTTGACAACACATCATACTTACTGTGTATCATTTCTCACTCTCGATATTTTTTTTTATTTGTATATGGCTCTTTATTATTAGTAGTAGTTTGATTTATTGTTATTTATTTTTATATATTTTTAATAGTTTTATTATTATTTTTATCATCATCATAAATTATTATTATTATTTTATTATATTTATGCTCCCCATGCCTTGATGTGGGTCATTAAAAATGACCTGTGCCCGGGTGGGCTAATGCCCGTAAACACACACACACAAACACACACAAACACACACACATTACTACTACTACTTTGCTGTCACTCGAAATCGAGTACGATGATCATCCAGCTATATTACAATGATATAAGTTATTGGTGATGTCACCTTTGTTGGTGAGCTCAAAGGTGACTAGAGAAGCCAATAAGGGACAGGCAGGATCGTCCACAGATATTGCACGTGTCGAGGGCTACATCTAGTGCGGGAGAGGCGGCTGCAGCGTCTTTCCGACGTTGGCGCTTGTCTGCCTCGGTATGCAGTCAGGCTAACTCCAAAATATTAACACTTAGTGTTGTGCTCCTCCAAGCGTTACGGTGTGGAGTAATCGTCTCCCTGGTGAGGGGGTCGATTTGGCACCTATTCAGGTTTGTCTTAAAACTATCCTTATAACTTTTCATTTGCCCGCCGGCGGTATGTTTAATATTCGGGTAACATGGCCAGTCTAACACAGTGGTTCATGGATAATGGCAGCCTCGATGCTCTTACAGTTGGTGTCAGCGAGAATACTGGCATTTGTTCTCTTGTCTTCCCAGCGAATTCGGAGGATGGAACATAGACTACGTTGGTGAAAGTTTTCAAGTGCAATGAGGTGCCTCCTGTATGTGACCCATATCTCACTGCCAAAGAGCAGGGTGGGGAGGACCACTGCTCGATATACGTACCACTTTATATATAATTTCAGCTCCCTATAGCTGAAGACACGGGTACGGAGTCTTCAAAGGGCTTGAGATACAGATCTGATCAAAATTTGGATCTCTTCATCGACGTCCGCGGTGGTGGAAAGGTGAGATCCGAGATACTGAAAGTGGGTAACAATAGAGAGGGTGGTATCGTTAAGCTAGATGGATGGTGGAGGTGTGGCTGAAACAGGGGCAGGCTGAAAAAGAATCTGAGTATTACATACATTCACATCAAGGCCGAAGTGTGCATAAGCATCTGTAGTAGGTGCTCAGGATCTCCTGTAGGTCGCGTGCATACTGAAGTTCAATAATGGAAGCTGCCGACACCTTTGCTTCTGCCTGGAGTCGTCTTATTTGGAAAAGACCCTTCATCCGGTACTGGATGTCCTCCATGCTGGCTAAATTGGTACTGGCATGGGTAAGGAAGGCAGCCAAGAAAATGGAAAACAGAGTTGTGTACTTACACATCCTTGTTTTACCCCCATTTGGGTGGGGAAGAACTCAGACTGGGTGTCATTGTACAGGACACTGCCGTTCATGCCTTCGTGGAATTGCCTCACAGTGGCGATGAATTTTGGTGGGCAGCCAAAACGGCATGTTTAGGTCAAAGAATGCCATGTGCGGGTTACGACGTTGTTCTTTGCATTTTCCTTTTTTTGGCGGGCTGCTACCACGTGATGAGCTAAAGCCACATTGAGATTCTGAAAGGAAGTTTTCCGGCTTTGGAAGAAGTCTGTTCCGGAAGATTCGGGTGATAACCTTACCAGCTACAGACAGTAGTGAGAGCCTTTAGTAGTTGCCACAGTCTGACCGGTCTTCTTTGTTCTTATAAATATTGACGATGAAGGCGTCTTTAAGAGCTTAAGGATTTCATCCTTTCCCCATATAATGGAAACGGCTGGTAAGGATAGGTCCTCCTGCTTTACACACCGCGACTGGGATTCCAACAGGCCCTAAGGCATCGTTATTCTTTATCTGTTTGATGGCAGTAGCTACCTCCTGGAAGATTTGCGAGGTGGGTCAGCTTTGGATGCTGAAGGAACTGCTGGGTAGTTAGGACATCCAC
Source organism: Homarus gammarus (assembly GCA_958450375.1). NCBI lineage: Eukaryota > Metazoa > Arthropoda > Malacostraca > Decapoda > Nephropidae > Homarus > Homarus gammarus. Next base: position 562,479 of record CAUDMG010003442.1, read on the forward strand.
ATCGGTGTTTCGGTTGAGCAGCGAATGGTAGTGCTCTTTCTAGCTCTGAAGTATGCCTTCTTCGTCTAATGAGTGGATGGGGGCTGATCCATGAGTGACTATCTCATAAACTATTTTAATTGGAATTAAAAATTCGTACTTCTTGTGTCGATCTGCAAATTATAGTGTTTCACATGCTTTATTTTTAAACCAGTCTTTTTTGGGATTGCATCGTTCGTGCTCGGCAGCTGCTCTCTTCTTGCAGAAGGCTTTGGCCCGAGACTGAGGGTTATTATGCCAGTCAGCTAAAGTGTTTGATTTATAATCGACTAGTACATTGATTTCTGGGACATTTTCATCAAATCAGTCCTGGTGTATTCTTTCGATCTGGCCGAGGGTCCCTATGCATGTTTTGGTCATGAGAGCGTCGAGAATACCTCATTCGACACTGGGATTTGGGTTCTTGTTGTCAGGTTGCTTATCAGCCCATGTTCGATCTGCTCTCTAAAAGCAAGTACTACCCCTGGATCCTGAATTCACTTATTGTTAAAACTTCTTCTGGAGGCTTATTTCCTTTGCCATTTTGGGGCAACGTGAAGTGAAAGCTTAGCTCTGATGAGCCAATGATCCGTGTCACAGTAGTCTGAGCCACACATGGCTCGGGTGATGAGGGAGTCTTGGCGATCTCTTGCTCTTAAAATGATGTAGTTAGTGTTTGGATCATGGTGTTACTACAAACCCTTGAACTTGTCGGCCTTCCTAAACAAAACATTGGTGATAGTAAGGTTGTGTATAGCACACTTGCTGAGGAGGAACAGGCCATTGGGATTAAACTTGCCTAGTCCATTTCTCCGTCTGATTCCCTGCCAAATGTCAGCATCTCTGCCAACTCTGGCATTGAAGTCACCTAGGAGCACAAACTTATTTTCTCTAGCAATAGAGGTTAGCACTGTGTCAAGGTCGGTGTAAAAGGCCTCATTGATGTCATCCTCTGCATCCAGAGTTGAGGCGTAGGCACTGATGAAGAAAGCATGACGTGAGTGATTCAGTGGGACTCGAAGCGTCATAAGGCGCTCGTTGATCCAAAAAGACATTTCAGTTAGCCTATGAAGGATGCAATCACGGATGGCAAAGCCAACTCCTTAAATATGGTTTCTCTCCGCATCAGGTTTACCCTACTATAAGAAGGTAAAGCCAGACCACCGTTCTGTGAGTCGACCCTCATCTGGGAGCCAGGACTCACTAAAATGACTAAAGGCTGCTATGACGCTTTTATACCTAGCCAGCTCTTTTGCCACTAGGGCAGTTTTTATTTCAGGTCTCCTATTTGTGCCATTATCCAGAAGTGTCTTGACATTCCATGCAGCAACCATTAGAGGTTGTATAGTTTGTTTTTGTTTTAAGCTGTGATTATGATTGTGTTTTCGACAGCATAAGGATGACTTTACTGGGTGCGGTTGCCCAGTCAGGTTAGTTGTTTCGGCACGCTATGTTTAGGGCACTTTTTCTAGCCCCCTCCTTCTGTGGGGTGAGCAGAGGGGCTCCTCGAAAGGGCTGCACAGTTGCACAGACAGGACTTAATTTCACTGCTGCATGAACGACCATCTTATCTAGGCCGCCTATGTGCAGAGTTATGACTAGAGACTCCTGGTAGTCATCTCTGCCAGTCTCTGTCGCCACTCCTCCGTCTCCATTGGACTTTTGGGGATATAGGGTTTTTGATGATGATAAGTATGATGAACTGGATGATGGATGCACGTGAGTTGATTTATGTGATGAGGCAGGAGGGCAGGCTACAACCACACATCGTGGCTTTCCCCTTTTCCTGATCTAGTGGTGCAAGCATTGCAACGAGTGGGGAGAGGGAGAGGTGCAATGGACTGTCGATAGTCCATTTTGCATTGCCCTCGTCCGCCAGTGTAGTCATTGGGTTTCCATGTTGGTCACCTCTGCTGCCTATACTGCCGTTGGGGTCTTGTTGGAGTTCTGTAAGCATGTCCGCTTGATGCAGGGCTCCTCCGCAGATTTTTCATTTGGGCTTTACTCCTGTAGCGTTATGCCTGCCAAGGATAATCCGCAAGGCAACACGGTGGTTGGTAAACAACAGGACGTGTCCAATTGCCTGAGGCCCTATGCATCGTCCCTCTGGGGCCCACTGCTGCTCCGATAACCCCTGCTGGTCTAGCCTGGGCACACGAGGCACCTAGTTACCGTTTGTTGCCACGAGGAGGCACAATAGGACTCTCGGTGGTAAAGAGCTTGCGTACTTCCAGGAGAGGACCTTTGCAAGATTCTTCCTTTTTCGCCACGAGGACAAGCCAGCGGCGGTAGCCGGAAGTGAGAGGAAGCAAACAGTGCTTACACCTTAACACTATGTTACGAGTTGGAGATTTAGAAACAGGTTTAGAATATAGTTAAAAGTCTACCCAGATTCCAACAGGCAACAACAGTAAAAAAAACTGAACAAACAAAGACAATCGGACTATAAAAGGGTAGACAAAGGATGCGAGTTTTTGTTGTGTATAATAAAGTACAATAAATTCCTTAACAAAATATCCAGCTTTCTATAATACCCTAAACCATACTTAACTTAAACATACGCAACATTGGCTTAACAGTATATACATATTTATACAACATACAACAATCTGAAGCAAGTGGAGGTGGGAGGTAATATAGGGTTGCAATACTCAAGTGCGGTGCTGAAGTGTCTGACGAGTAGGGCTGAGTATTGAAGAAGATGGTAGGTAGTCACTGTGCCGTAGGTTTCCAGGATAGGTAATCCAAGTGTGGTCACTTCCCAGAGTGAACTGAACTCTCCTTGATCTGGAGCTGACGAGGAAGAGTTGGAGGAGGTGACGCAACAACCAGGATATGGAGAAAGGAAACCCGGAGTGGTGACTAAGACTAGTCATACTCGGGTCGCGTCCCTAGATGGCGTTGCTCGGTAGTGCTGGGTAGTTAGATCATGACACAATAGATGGCGTGGTTCGTAATGCACCCCCCCCCCCCAAAGACCTCCGTAGCGCGGGCGCGAAGGAGGTGATCACCTAGTGCGTCTGGAGAGTAGCTGCTGCATTTCCACTGGAGCTCGGGATAAGGAGTCCGCAATCAGGTTGTCCACCCCCTTTATGTGCCGGACTTGTAGATTATAGGGCTGGGTGAGGAAAGCCCAGCGGAGGATTCGCTGGTTGGAGGTCTTGTTGGTTTGGATGAACGTGAGCGGGGTATGGTCGGTGAAGACTAGGGTGGTTTGTGGGCGAGATTGGAGGTAACATTCAAACTTCTATATTGCCAACACCAGAGCCAGGGCCTCCTTCTCTATGGTCGAGTAGTTGGTCTGATGCTTTATCAACTTGGCGGAGTAGTATGCCACAGGGTGAAGGATATGAGTGGTTGGGTCGGGTTGTAGTCAGGTGGGTGGACTACAGGCTTGGAGGCATGGAAGGCTTTGAGGCGGTGGAAAGACTGGTCGCACCTCTGGTTCCAGATGTAAGGGACCACAGAACTGGTAAGGTCTGTGAGGGGTCTGGCCACGCTGGAGAAGTTACTGCAGAACCGGCAGTAGTAACCGCACATCCCCAGGAAGCGCATGAGTTCCTTTCTCGTCCTTGGAGTGGGGAAGGACAAGATGGCTTTAACGTTTGCGTCCTTGGGTCTCACCATACCATGCCCAACGATATATCCCAGGTAAGTCACTGAGGCCCGGCCAAAAGCAGATTTAGCCAGGTTTTTGGTGAATCCAGTCTCTTGCAGTCGTGCGAACAGTATCTCCAAACGCACCAGATGTTCGTCCCAGCCGTCCGACACCACCACCAGGTCATCCAGGTAGGCGAACGTCCCATCTAGGTCCTGAATCAGGTAATTGATTGCCCTCTGGAATGTGGCCGGAAAATTAGAAAAGCCAAACGCCATAACCAAATATTGAAAAAGACCAAATGGAGTTATAAATGCTGAGATTATTTTTGCCCTATCCGTGAGTCCCACTTCATAATATCCTTTCATCAAGTCCACCGTTGTAATAAATTTTGCACAGCCTATGCTGTCTATTATATCTTCAATCAAAGGTAAAGGGTAGGAGTCTGAGACAGTGACCAGGTTCACTTTACGATAATCGGTACAGAAACGAAAAGTGCTATCGGGTTTTGGAATGAGAAGGCAAGGTGAAGCCCAGGGGGAGGTACTAGGCTCAGCTAAGTTATGTTTTAACAAAAAATCTACCTCCTTTTTCAAAATCTCTCTTTTTTGTGGATTTAGCCGATATGCTGATTGCCTAATGGGTTGTACATCATCTGAGATTAGCTTAATATCATGTTTAAGTATATTGCAAAACCCTGGGAGGTCTGACGTGACTTTAGGAAATGTTGATAATAACTTAGTGAGATCTTTTGCTCTAGATGGATTCAGAACAGAAAAATACTCATCCAAGTTGTTGAGTATGTGCCTATTAGCAGGGTTTTCTTTAGGTAGAGGGAAGTTTAAATTCTCCAATAGGTCCATGTCATCTGTCTCCGGCTCCGGCCCTGACAAAGCCGTATGCAATACAGGTAGGCTTATAGCCTCTGGGATGTCTTCCTCTGACTGCCTGGAATGGTAAAGTTTCATGAGATTAATGTGAACAAGTTGTGAATCTTTTCTGCGATCAGGAGTATGGAATATATAGTTGAGGGGAGATAGTTTATTAGCAACTATATAGGGACCAGTAAACTTGCTTTTATCCCATTCCTTTTGGTGCTCTATACAGTATTTTTTTAGCATTGATTTGAAAGTTTGATGGAACCGTTCCAAGCAACCTTGGGATTGTGGGTGGTAAGCCGAAGATGTACAATGGTCCACACTGAGGTCTTTCATTACCTGTTTGAAAAGATTGCTTGTAAAATTGGTGCCCAGATCGGATTGGATTTCTTTAGGGATGCCCACTGAAGTGAAAAGGTGCAAAAGAGGTTTGATTACATTTTTTGAAGTGATGCTTTTAAGGGGAAAAGCCTCAGGATAACGTGTACTGGTATCCATAACTGTGAGCAGGAACTGATTTCCCTTCGTAGTCTTTGGTAATGGGCTCACACAATCCACAACAATCTTTTCAAACGGTGTAGAAAATACTGGGATGGGCTTAATGGGAGCTGCTGGTATACTTTCATTTGGTTTTCCTACCATTTGACAAATATGACAAGATTTTAGGTACCTTGACACATCCTTCCTAAGTCCAGGCCAGTAATAGTGTTGGAGGAGCTTTTTATATGTTTTCAGGATTCCCAAATGTCCTGAAATACCATCATGGGCAAAGGCAATTAATGCTGGTCTGACTGAGGAGGGAATTACCACTTGATGTATTTCAGACCACGTGTCTAGATGGGTAAGCTCAGGGGGTCATTAGGCCCTTATCAAAACCCCTTCCTGATAATAAAAACAAGGAAGGGTGTTAAAATCTTTACCCTCAACTGCCGCATGATGAAGTTTATTCAAAGATGGATCAGAATGTTGGGCTTTAATGAGCTCATCCTTACTAATGGTCTTATTGTACAGATCTTCTGTGGGTAGGAAGATATTGGAGGTGGTTTTAGCTGAAGAGGGCCCATTTCGCACACTCTGTGACCGGGTGACAGCACAAGATGGGAAAAGGTGAGGAATAGTTTCTTCAAGGTCAGTGGTGGAGTTGACAGGTAAGGGAGAGTCGACTGTCTTTATGTTGGGGACCACTAGATCTCCTACCAAGTCATTACCCAATAATAAATGAATGCTGCTCACAGGCATTGGATCTTTCCTCATGGCTACTTGCACTTCCCCAGTAATCAAGGGACGTTGGAGGTGCACTTTTGCTAATTGATACGAAGAATGGGATGAGAGATCTGAAATTAGACACTCTCATTAGTAAATGCTGTAGATATATCAGGAATGACGTTAAACAGGAGGATAGATTGTGTTGCGCCCGTATCACGTAGTATACGAATAGGGAAAGAACGAGACCCCTCTATGATTGAAATTTTTCCCTCATAGGTGAATGAAGAGAAGAGATCCTGATGGTGCCTTTCCACATTGGTGGTTGCTATTGGTTTGAATTTGGGATCCAGGGAACTACTTTTAGAAGTTCGACACTTTGGGTGTTTACAAGACTGGATCGTATGGCCTGGTTTTTTAAAGTAAGAACAATAAAACTTGGTTGCATCAGGGGGGGTAGGTGTGGGACCTTTCGACCTACCACTCACGTCCGCAAGGCTATCATCAGAGGAGGACCTAACATGCTGGAAAGTACCACGTTCCCTACTGCCCAGGGACTCCACCAGCAAGGCGTACGCATCAGCCACCTCAGCCGCACGCCCTAAATTAACCTCTCCACGCTCCTCAACATGCTTCAAGATGTGAAATGGTATCTTGCTCTTCCACTCCTCCAGGACTACCATGTTTAACAAATCCTGAAATGTGGAGGTCTCTGTAGCCTCTAACCACTTCTTGAAAAACCTAAGCTTTTCTTGAGCAAACTCAACAAAGGTGTGTGAAAATGTTTTGGTTAGTTTACGAAACTTCTGCCGATATCTATCTGGTGTGATAGCATAAGAGGTGAGGATATTCTTTTTTACGTTATCATAGTCATCAGTCTGGTCTAAACAGTTATAAACTCTACGAGCCTTACCACATAGTTTAGGAACTAACACCGACACGCACTGGTCCTTAGGCCACTCATTCTTCCCGGCTATTTTCTCAAAAGTCCTAAATGACCCGTCCGTATTGGATCCATCAAACTCGGGAACAAGGGAAGAAGCATTAGCAGGGTTAAAAGCAGCTAGTCTCTCTTTTAATGCCACTTCTTCTGATTTAAACTCCGATGTTAAAGTGACTTCTGTCTCTTTCACCTGTAGTTCTTTCAGTCTGACCTCCTGCTCCAACTTGGCCTGTTCCAACTCATGCTCCAACTGGAGTTCTTTCATTTTGATTTGGAACTCGAACCTAGCTCGTTCTATTTCTAAGGCAACTTCTGAGTGAGGAGGGGTGGTAGATAGTGGTTGAAGTGTATTGGACATGGGCGTTAATTGGTCAACAGCGGATTCTTCTAAAACTTCTTGTTGAACCAACATTTCAATTACCTGATTTTTTAGCACTTCCTTAGTCATTTGCTGTGAATATGGGATATTGTAATAGGTGGCTATTCCTTTCCATTCTTTCTTCAGGATATTAACACGTAATTTAGATAAGGAAGGATTTTCAATAAAATCCTGGAGATCAAAACCTGAGGTGGTCATTGTTAAGAAAAACTAGATAAATTAAGTAATGGCCAAAAAGATAAGATAAGTGGATTACCCTAGAAAATATCACGGCAGTGGATAACCAGAAAGTCCCGGAAACTACCCAAGTTATACCTAGGGAAATTACACTTATGAATATTGTTCTTCTGATAAGATCCTTAGATAAGGATAAGAGACTTAGAAAGATACTTGAAACAGGAAGGGCGTATTACGGCATTAATATAAAGATCCGGATAAACAACCCTTGAGTTACTTTATTATTGACCCCGAATGAGATAATGAGACGAACAATAATTGAGGCTTTATAATTGTTGGGTCCTGGTAGAGCGTGGCGTCCCAAGATATCACTTCACCCTAAACTAGTGACTATGGAACAGCCTACTCTGGAGCGAGGGTACGGCATTAAACAGATCCGGATTCTTCCCTACACTCGATAAGACTTACTACACGACTGCCTACGTGCAATAACAGGTAAGCCTTATGACACTCGGATCCTAATATCCTACGTCTGTCACTCTTACTGTACGATAATACCAATATATGCACACACATATGAAGGGAACTTTAAACCACCATAAAGCAATTGTGAACAGAAGTGACTGGGAGGAATAATTAACAAGGAGTAACAAGGGGGGAAGAAATATAACACTTAAGGTTGGGTCCTGTCACGGTCGCCATTTGTTACGAGTTGGGGATTTAGAAACTGGTTTAGAATATAGTTAAAAGTCTACCCAGATCCCAACAGGCAACAACAATAAAAAAAACTGAACACACAAAGACAATCAGACTATAAATGGGTAGACAAAGGATGCGAGTTTTTGTTGTGTATAATAAAGTACAATAAATTCCTTAACAAAATATCCAGCTTTCTATAATCTACCCTTAACCATACTTAACTTAAACATACGCAACATTGGCTAAACAGTATATACATATTTATACAACATACAACAATCTGAAGCAAGTGGAGGTGGGAGGTAATATAGGGTTACAATACTCAAGTGCGGTGCTGAAGTGTCTGACGAGTAGGGCTGAGTATTGAAGAAGATGGTAGGTAGTCACTGTGCCGTAGGTTTCCAGGATAGGTAATCCAAGTGTGGTCACTTCCCAGAGTGAACTGAACTCTCCTCGATCCGGAAGAGTTGGAGGAGGTGACCCAACAACCAGGATATGGAGAAAGGAAACCCGGAGTGGTGACTAAGACTAGTCATACTCGGGTCCAGTCCCTAGATGGCGTTGCTCAGTAGTGCTGGGTAGTTAAATCATGACACAATAGATGGCGTGGTTTGTAATAACTAACATAATTCTGCCGAATTAGACTCATTACACACACACACACAGACACATACACACATACACACTATTACTACTACTACTTTGCTGTCACTCCGAATCGAGTATAACGATCATCCAGCTATTATAAAATGTTAAGAGTTATTAAGCATGTGACTCTCGTTAGTGAGGTTGGTGGTGACTTGAGAGGACACGTGATCGGCAGAGCCGCCAGGAGATGTTGCTGGAGGGGTGGCGGGAGCGTCTTTTCAGCGCTGGCGCTTGTCTGCCATGATATGTAGTTGGGCTAACTCGAAAGTATTGATGCTTTCTCGTGTGGTGTTCCTCCAAGCATTACAATGTGGAGTGAGCGTCTCCAGGGTGAAGAGGTCGATTTGGCACTTTTCAGGTTTGTCTTAAGACTGTCTTTATACCTTTTGGGTTGTCCGCCATCATAATGTTTACAATCTGTTTGGTGACTGTAAAGTAGCTACTATAGCAATCTACTGTACTGCAGTTCATTCAGGTAACATGGCCAGTTCAGCATAGTTGTTCATGGATAATGGTTACCATGATCCTCCTACGGTTGCTGGTAGCCAAAATAATGGCATTTGTTCTCTTGTTTTCCCAGCAAACTCGGAGGATGGAATGTAGACTACGTTGGTGACAGTTTTCAAGTGCCTTGAGGTGCCTGCTGTATGAAACCCATGTCTCGCTGCGATACTGCAGGGTAAGGAGTACTAATGTTCGATACACGTGCAGCTTTGCAGATAATTTCTACTCCCTACATCGGAAGACATGGTTTTGGAGTCTGCCAAAGGTTTGATATGCACACATGATCCGATGTTGAAACTCTTCATTAATGTCCTCGGTGGTGTACACATGGGAGCTATTGTACTGAAAGTGGGTAACATTAGAGAGGGCAGTACCGCTAACCTGGATGGACGGTGGAGGTGTGGTTGAACCAAGGCCAGGCTGAAAGAAAATCTGAGTCTTACATGCTTTCATCTCAAGCCCAAATATCCATACGCATCTGCTTTAGGTGTTCAGGAGTTCCTGTAGGTCGCGTTCAGTGATGGAAGCGGTCGACACCTTTGTTCCTGCCTGGAGTCGTTTTATGTTGAAAAATCCCTTCATCTGGTACCGGATGTCCACCCTGCTTGCTAAACTGGCACTGGTACGAGTAAGAAAAGCAGCCAAGAAAATGGAAAAGAAAGTTGGTGCCAGTAGACTTACTTGTTTTACCCCCGTTTTGATGGGAAAGAACTCAGACGGTGTGCCATAGTGTAGGGTACTGCCGTTCGTGTCATCGTGACGTTGCCTGACAATGATAATGAATTTTTGTGTGCAGCCACAGCGACTAAGGTTCTGCCAGAGGACTTCCCTGTTGACCGAGTCGAAGGTCTTAGTAAGGTCAATGAAGGCTATGTACAGGTTAAGACGCTGTTCTCTGCACAGGATTTGGGCGATACGGCCCCCCTCCGCTCATCCGACGGTAATTCACCAATTAAAGACGAAGAGTGCATCGTTCAACGCTGGAAAGAACACTACCATGCCCTGCTTAACTGAAACACCGATGTGGGTGTCATGACTACCAAGCAGGTCCCTCAGTACCTGGAGCTTGCTCATCTCGACTATCCTCCATCTCGTGATGAGCTAGTTACTGCCGTCAAGCAAATGAAAATTAACAAAGCCGTTCACTCTTTCCTGGTGAATATATGGGAGAAGGAGGAATTCCCCCAAGATCTTAAAGACGCCTCCATCGTTAATATTTATAAAAACAAGGATACCGGTCAGACTGTGGCAACTACTGCGCGATCGTGTTGCCGTCAAACGCTGACAATATTATAGTCCGAGTCCTCTTAAACAGACTCCAAATGGGGGTAAAACAAGGACGTGTACTGGCATCAACTCATTTCATTTTCTTGACTGCCTTCCTTACTCGTGTCAGTGCCAATTTAGCAGGCGCGTGGACATCCAATACTGAACGAAGGGACTTTTCAACAAATGACGACTCCAGGAGGTCCTAAATACCTACGCAGATGCGCATGCACACCGGCCTTGAGGAAAGCGTACATAAGACTAAGATTCTCCTCTAGCCTGCCTGTGGTTCAGCCACACCTTAATGATCTATCCAAGATAACGGTACTGCCCTCGCTAATGTTAACCACTTTAAGTTCCTTTGCTCCCTCCTGTCCACCAAAGGACATCGATAAAGAGATTCAACATCGGATCACATGTGCGTTTAAAATATTGGCGGAACTCGTACCAGTGTCTCCAGCTGTAGGCAGCAGAAATTATCTACAAAGCTGTACGTATATTGATCAGTGGTCCTCCCCACCCTGCTGTATGGTATCCTGGCATGGGTCGCATGTAGGAGGCACCTAAAGACACAAACGATTTCGTTGGAAAGACAAGAGAACAAATGCCAGCATTCTATCTAACCCTAATTGTAGGAGCATCGAGGGTTCTTTTATTCATGAACAACTAAGTTAGCCTGACCATGTTACCAACATGGACGACAGTAGATTGCCTAAGCAGCTATTCTACATTCACTTAACGTACGGTAAACGCAGCGTTGGCATGAAAAGGAAAGGTTATAAGGATAGTTTTAAGAGAAACCTAAAAAAAAAATGACAAATCGAATCCCCTCACCTGTCCATACCATAACGCTTGGAGGAGCACCAAAAGATAAGGTGCCAATATTTTTGAGTAAGCCCGACTGCATAACAAGGTAGACGCTGCCACCACCCATCCCGCACGAGATGTAGACCCTCATACATGCAACACCTGTGGACGGCCCTTCCGGTCCCGTATCGGCCCTCGAGTCACCTCAAAGCTCACCAACGAAGGCGACATCATTAATAACTCACATCAGTGTATCATAGCTGGATAATACCCATACACTATTTCGAGTGTCAGCAAAGTAGTAGTAGCAATGATATCTACAATGGACTACGGAGCGCAGTTGTATGCATCTCTAAGTATTACACCCCTGAAGAAATTGACAGTGACTTAAAACAAATACCTACGGACGGAACAGTGTTGGAGCAAGTAAATCTACTAGTTCTTGAAACTGGATGTGGTGACAAATATTTCCCTCTCCACAAGAGGGGGGGTTATCTTAACAATCCATAAGGCTATAAAATAGCGAGGGAAAGAAACAGCTGCATGGAATACTCTGGCCCGGGGAGGCTACGGGGCTTTGCCGGAGGTTAATTCTTTCGTCTCCATAAAGTCATTGAAGAGAATGGGGTCTCACTGTTGGATATTGACCTCCTAGTGCCAGGACCATCCTTTTAAAGTAAGCCTAGAGACGTTTCGTCACGACTGACTGGTTCCAGAAGAAAAAAAGACTCCGCAATACTACAGGAAGAGCTAAACAAATTTTTCGTATGGACTGAAAAACGGTAGATGAAATTTATGTGGACAAACGTAAAGTACTTAGTCTAGGAAATGTAAACAGATAAACCAGATATCATAAGAACAACGATGTGAAAGAGAAATCAGATTGTGAGAAAGACTTAAGAGTAATGATAAGTAAGAATCTTAAACCAAGACAACAATGTGTATTTCCTAAAAAACAAGGCTGACAAAGTATTTGGGTTCATACAAACGAATGTTAGTTGTAAGAATAGAGAGGTTATCCTTAAACAATATCTTGCACTAGTGAGACCTCACTTGGATTATGCGGTTCGGTTCTGGTCACCGTACTACATAATGGATATAGAATCCCTGGAAACAATTCAGAGGAGAATGACAAGACTAATCCCGGGCATTAGGAACTGTGAGTACAGAGACAGGTTAAAGTATCTTAATTTGCACTCCCTCGAGAGTCGTAGAGTGAGGAGCGATATGATCGAGGTGTATAAATGGAAATTAGGGTTAAACAACCGTGATAAAAAAAAAGGTACCCAAACTATCCAACCAGGAGCGAACTTGTAGCAATGGTTTTAAATTAGACAAATTTAGATTTAGGGGCGAGATAGGTAAACAATGGTATGGAAATAGAGTAGTAGATGAGGGGAACAAGTTACTGAACGTCATCATTAACTCGAATACGCTGGATAGGTTCAAATGTAGGTTGGATAGATAAATGGGCGATAGGGGTTGTGTGTAAACGGGAATGCCCAGTATGAGCCAATAGGTTAACTCCGCCATTCCTGGAACTCCTCCTGTTCTTTCAAGACCACATACCTATATACGAAGAGGAAATAAAAACTGATATTTGTGTGCAGGTATCTGGTCAAAACACTTTTAGAAAATATATCACTTGAGAGACCATTTATCAGTGTTTACAACGAAACTGTTTCGAGTTAATTAGACCATTGTCTATGCAAAAAGTTCCAACGGTGATTTTTTTTTTCAGTTTCAATGTTTGCTCTGCAATCAATCAAGTATGGCCGAACAACAATTTATGAAATAAGGGCAACGTTATCAATAAATTCGATGGGACTGCCAAACGCATTACCATGGTGTGGATGCATGGACATTGCGACACTATGGACAATGAAAGGGTAAAACCCTTAGCAAATATTTCGAACGAACTGTAGGGGACGGAAAGACCACGTTGGGAAACACTGCGTTGTCTCTAAATATGTTTACGCTTAAAAGGAGTTGGGAAGACGATTGGATCGGGCTGAACATTTATTGCAGTTACAAGCGCAACATTAAAGACTAGTTCACTACAGGAGGGAAGAGATCGGTCTTTCACGACAGAGAATGAATAACAAATTTATGGCTCACCTGGAATCATACATTAATTATTTCGTCCACTACAGACCTTTATATAGATGTACTCTATCAAAAGAAGACCTCTTCTCTAAGTTGAACTAAGGCGAGGAGACAACTCCAACTTGCTGTGACCAAAGCTGGAGAGCCCTTCACTATAGGGATCTTTCTGGCACAGTGAACGATGACTGCTAAGATTCTTTAAAGGGACCTCTCTCATCAAGACTATGTAGTCAGAATTAAATAATAATAATGATAATAATAATAATAATAATAATAATAATAATAATAATAATAATAATAATAATAATAATAATAATAATAATAATAATGATAATAATAATAATAATAATAATAATAATAACCACCAAAACTACAATAAGGTTTTGATTTTGGAAAGATTTATAATACATTAAAGTATTACAAATTAAAATTTATATTCAGTTTGATCATAAATAGTGCACACAACACACTCCTGTGTCACTGCATCATTCATACCACTAAAAGTAATCAACTTTCAGATTATACCTTCATAATCAATGACAAAATATAACAAAATAAAAACAAAATGTTTAAAAAATGAGAACAAAGTGTTGATGTGTCCTGCTCCTGTAACACAAAGTGAAAGTCTACAAACGAACCTCACAACACCACAAAAGGCAGCCATAGGTCCAAATCCACAGCCCATCACTCAAATTTAAAAAAAGGTTCAAGGTTCAAAGTACATGGGCTAAGGTTCAAATAATGACTTTTACTCTTCTTAACTTAATGTCAGGTAGAGCTCTAAGGTAAAGATATTATTGCGTAATGATTATTCTACCATCATATCAAAGCATTGGATCGTTGTGATCTCTGCTCTAAGGCCCCTAACATCCTTATCAGAGCGTAATAAATCTTAAAGGTGGTTGTTATAATAAAATGTTCAGTGAGACCTGTGGTAGTGCAGTGATGTGTGGAGAGAGGAACAAGGGGAGTATAACTCAGGTGGAGAGAGGGGGTGGGGTGAAAGATTGACTGTGTGTGAGGAGGATGTACACTGTACAGTGGGGAGGAGGTAAGGTGAGTCGGGAGGAGGTAGAGTGAGTGAGTGTGAGGGAAAATAAGAACTGAGCGAGAGTGTAAAATAGTGAGGATGAATGGCGACAAAATTAAGCTGATGAGAGTGTGAGTAAGAGTGTATGAGTTGTGATAGGAGAGAGAGAGAGAGAATACCTGTGAGCAAGGAAAGAGAAAGAAATCAGAACAATTAGGAAGGATACTTAAAACGTGTGCGATATAAAGAAATGAGCGTAAAAAGGTACTGGAGAAATAAAGAAGAAAATAGTAAGATAGAAGTAAGATAGGGGGAGCTAGAGGTGAGGTCTCTAGGTTAAGATAGAATACATAAATTAAGAGGATGAAACAATTTTGTAAATGGGTTGTCTTATAAAAGAAAAATAGCAACAGTTCGGTAGCAGTTAGGGTGTTTGAATAGCTTAAAGAGGATTTTTAAATAAAAGTTAAGAAAAATTTTATTTTATTCATTGGTTAAATTTTTCGAAAATGTTGGACTGCAAAATAATCAAAGGCCAAAGGGTAGGGAGATTCATGCACCAGCACATGACCATTCAGGTCTTTTGGCTGCACGGTAGCACCCATCCTGCCTCCGAGGAGCTGGAGGAGATCCAGTCTTTAGGTCTTCATAAAAGCTCTGTACACTTTGCCTTGTCTTATGACAAGACAACTTCTGATTGGCCATTAATTAACATGTACACCATGATTATACATAAAAATGAAGAGCTTCACACAAAACTTAACCTAACCTCACTTTGTAATTTACTTTAATTCCTTCATTGTCACTTATAATTTCCCCCATTAAGAATTCTGAATATTTATTATACAATATGTGTGGGTGTGTGTGTGTGTGTGTATGCTCATGCATTTCGACAGTTCTTAAGATAGGGAGCTGAAATTTGGTAGCGAAATGGGGGTGGCCTAGTGAATGGTTGTGTACTATATCTTGTCTCTCTACGAGGAGCAAGTTGGCCCAACAGGGGCCGACCACGAACACCACAAATAGATTGGGTCACAGTTTTAAGAGGTGTGAAGTTAAAATTTGGAAGAAGGTGCGGGTGGACTAGGGTGATGGTCGTACACTAGTTCCTGTACTTCCACTGGTGTGATGCTCTTCCACGGTTTTGAAGAATGAGAGTTGAAATTCGATAGCTCGGTGTTGGGACCTAATCAGGTGTAGTAATATGATTGAATGTACTGTATACTGTAGAGGTGTAAACTGTCTCTTTTTTTCTTTTTTTTCTTTTTTTTACGGGGATTAGCCCACCCGGGCACAGGTCACTGACCCACATCGGGGCTTGGGGGGGTGGGCGAAAATGTAATAATTATTCATAGTAAATACAATTTAAATTTTATAATAAAAAGTAAAAGAAAATAATAATAATAACAATAATAATATTAACGCTAATAATAATAATAATAATAAATAACTATATAGAAGAAAAAATCAATAGTGAGAAACGATATATGTATGTTGTGTTGTCAAGTAAGAGAAACAATTGAGACCTGCAATTGTGTGTAAATAAGGCAGAAAGACAGATTAGCAACCTGGGACTTGGTCATAATTTTCGTGATGCCATATAGTAGCAGGGTCTACCATTAGACAACACATTATTTTTCCAATATCTTCCCAGGCTGTAGTACCTCCCTGTTTGGGAGATTCTGTAGATGCTGTTCTCTTAGCTTACCTCATTAGACACCGGAGTTGTGCCAGACTTGTGGAAACAGGCAAATGTAGTACCCATATTCAAAAAGGGAGAGAGAGCATCAGCGTCAAATTACCGGCCGATCAGTTTGACGTCAGAAGTGGGGAAATTTCTTGTATCAATTATAGCAGATAACATCCGATCGCATTTAGAGAAAAGCAAATTAATCTACGACTCTCAACATGGGTTTACAAAGGGAAAATCTTGTCTAACAAATCTGCTGACATTTTTTAGGAAAGTCTTCGAGGTAGTAGATAATGACGAAAAATACGATGTTATTGACTTAGACTTTAGCAAAGCATTTGACAGAGTACCGCATCAGAGGCTTCTGAGAAAAACTAAGGCTCATGGTATCGAGAGGAAAGTTTTAAATTGGATAAAATCATGGCTCACCGATAGAACGCAGAGGGTCAGCGTAGAGGGTGTTAAATCTGAGTGGGGTCGTGTAACCAGTGGGGTTCCCCAGGGGTCAGTATTAGGCCCACTCTTGTTCATAATCTACATAAACGATCTAGATACTGGGATCAGCAGTGACATAAGCAAGTTTCCGGATGACACCAAAATAGGGCGGCAGATTAATTCAGGGCAGGAAGCAAATGCATTACAGGAGGATCTAAATAAACTGCAGGGGTGGTCTGAAAAATGGCAAATGAAATTCAACACCAGCAAGTGCAGCGTACTTAATATTGGAAGAACAAATACTGTCAATGTATACAGCCTTAACAACGTCAACCTAGAGAAGGCGACTTGTGAAAGAGACCTAGGGGTACTTGTAAGCCCGGACCTACGGCCTAGAAAACAGTGCGTTAATGTTCGAAATAAGGCAAACAGAGTATTGGGTTTTATATCTAAAAGTGTAAGTAATAAGAGTGCAGAGGTCTTATTGCAACTATATCTTGCGCTATTCAGGCCGCACCTCGATTATGCGGTTCAGTTCTGGTGCCCTTATTATAGAATGGATATCAATTTACTACAGTCGGTGCAGCGAAGAATGACGAAAATGATTCCGGGACTTAGAAACCTTCCATATCAGGATAGGTTAAAGAAACTAAGCTTGCATTCCCTAGAAAGACGAAGAGTGCGGGGAGATATGATAGAAGTATTCAAGTGGGTGAAAGGAATCAATAAAGGTGATATAGATAAAGTTCTTATAACATCCGAGCAGGATAGGACTCGGAACAACGGATTCAAGTTGGATAAGTTTAGGTTTAGGAGGGAGATAGGAAGGAACTGGTTTACAGATAGGGTGGTGGACGAGTGGAACAAGCTTAGCAACTTTGTAGTAAGTGCTGGAACGCTGGAAAGTTTCAAAGGGAGGCTGCATAGATTTATGGATGATAGAGAGTGGTAGTGTCATACGGCGGCGAATTTTTTTTTTTGAGTTTGAAACTCGGCCCATGGTATTAATGATGTAGTTCTATGTGTAAAATCATGTGATATCTTCAGATTTGAAAAGTTTTTATTTTTTGCTAGGTAAATTTTAACTTGAAATCTTATGAAAATTCAGTATTCCCACCCTTTTACCAACACCACTAAATAGCTTATTTAAAGTAAAGTAAATGTATAAGGTTAATATATTAGGATGAAAATGATCCAGAATAGTGAAACGAATGATCTTGACACATTTATTAAATTTAAGATTCCTTTAGAAAACAAAATCATCAAATACAAAAACCGGTTTTACTACTACGACCCGGTGTTGCTGCACACCATAGAAAACATGTCTTTCTTGCTTCTGTTTCTACTCATCACCTCCCTGCTGACTACCTGAGCTCGAATGTAGCCTTCCCTCCTCTCCTGGCTGTACACGTGACTGCTGGCCTCGCTCACTTGCTGTACACAACGCTCTATACTCTGGGTGTGTGAGGGCCAGGCAGGGACATGCATGGGGTTGTCCAGGAAAGCTCTGACTTGAACATTGGTGAGGCTGCAGGTAAGAGGGGGCTCACTGCCAGCCTGGATGTTATCCAGATCTATGAGATCAGTGAGGGTCTTGGCACCTAGATTGACTTCAGGAGTCTTCCTGATCCTGAAGGAATCGTCACCAACTGATTCGTCATGCCCAGATCCTCTCATAAGTCTCATATCCAAGATCTTTTTTGACTGCCACTCTTCTCTCCTCCTCATCCTTACTGCAGAGCATTGTCTGCAGAACTGCCTTGGGATGAGCATACCAGGAAGATCTTTTCACAGTCTGCTCCACAATCTGAACAACCTTCCTTGGCTGACTCCTCAGGAGCTCAAGCTGGAAGAGAACATGCCTCGGACCTTCGGAGAAGGATGACTTGACCTTGGTGTTGAACCAATTTGGCAAGTAGACACTCGAGATGAATTGGACAATAAGTCTCAGGTTGTGAAGCTGGTTCCCTTTCAGTTTATGATGAGCGACCCAAATTCTGCAGAACCTGAGAGCCGTTGTGAGCCACCTAGAATGCGAGACTGGACCTATCTACAGGTAAGCAAGTCTATCAGGCATGACCCCAGTTTTGATGGCACTGCAAATCATGTAACCATAGTACTGGTCAGTACTCAGGTCGTCAATGACAGTATGTGCAAGCTCAACGAGTGGAGGGCCAACTGTGATTTTTTCAAAGCTCGGATTTATTTCTAACTCAGTGGCAGAGTCCAGCATCTTGCCAAGAGGACCAGACCATCTGTTGTTTGAAAGAGTCTTGCCATTCAGCTCCTGGATCAGATGTCTGAGTGGCAACTCGTTGGTGTGGAGGTCACAAGCAATCCAGACCAGCTTCCCCCCAATCTTCTGCTCTATCCACTGTATGACCCCCCCTTGCCACCCTGTGTTCGTGTTGGTGCTGTCCCCTCCAATGGCCTGCAGGGTCTGGTCTACGTTTCTCTCTCTGAGCCAGTTCACAATGTTATCTGCCACTATCTCAGCTGGTTTTCTGATGTCATCTTTCTCTGGAGTGAAATGCCACAAATACTTCCCTCCTGGTTCACTGCAGCAGGAGTAGTGTTCCTCCTTCACCATGGCAGGGAAGCTGCCTTGATCAACGTTTTGAATTCTCTCCCCATATGCCCTTCTCTTGTCGTTCTCGTTCCTCCTATGTGCAGCATCGAGAGCTAGGTTACGGTGACATGCGGCCATGGGATAAAAAATGCTGATGTCGAAGAAAGCTCACTGTCCCCATGGCGTGATCAAGGTCATAGGAAGAGCCACACTCACATTGGGAGGGCAAACTTTCTACTGGCCGAGTACCTTAGAGCAATGGCATCTGTAAATTCTTGTTTATTAAGACTGAAACCATTTGCCCTTATCTGTAACGTAGTTAACCAGTTCGAGGCGCCCACCTCCTGTGCTATAGCTACTTTTTTTTCAAATTTTCTTGTACCTGCAGCAACAATTGCTGGAACTTATCATTTTGGCAGTGATGTCGATCTTTCGTAATGGACCTACGAATCTTGTTTACTTCACTGGTATCCACCTCCCCTGTTGCGTTCTGAGCTATTATGTGGTCCGTAAGGGCTGCCGTGAGCTTAAGTGAATTTTGATGATCGGTGGCTGCAATCTCCTGTGGATTGGTAGGTCCCATCCCTCCCAGTCTTGATGGAAGTGCAAGAAGTGCTCTTTATGCTGGGGTTAAGTCAGGGTGTTTCTCTAATTTGGGAATGAAATTGACACTGATAGCTTCTTCCAGTACTACTTTGCTGTCACTCGGAATCGAGTATGACGATCATCCAACTATGATAAAATTATATGAATTATTTAGAATGTCACCTTCGTTGGGGAGCCCTGAGGTGGCTAGAGAGGCCGATACGGGACTGGCAGGGTCGGTCACAGATGTTACACATGTGGAGGGCTACATCAAGTGTAGAAGGAACAGCGGCAGCGTCTTTCCTGAGTTGGCGCTTGTCTGCCTCGGTTTGCAGTCGGGCTAACTCGAAAGTATTGACACCTTCTCTTGTGGTGCTCTTCCAAGTGCTATGGTGTAGAGTAATCGTCTCCCAGGTTAGGGGGTCGATTTGACAATTGTTCAGGTTTTCCTTAAGACTATCCTTATACCTTTTTATTTGCCTGTCATTGTTACGTTTACTACTGTATTCGTTAGGTGACTGTAAAGTAACAGCTTTGGCAGTCTACTGTCGTCCATACGGGTAACACGGCCAGTCCAACGTAGTTGTTCATGGATAATGATTGCCTCGATGCTCCTACAGTTGGTATCAGATAGAATACTGGCATTTGTTCTCTTGTCTTCCTAGAGAACTCGGAGGATGGAACGTATACTACGTTGGTGAAAGTTTTCGAGTGCCTTGAGGTGCTACCTGTATGTGACCCATGTCTCACTGCCATATAACAGGGTCGGGAGGACCACTGCTCGAAGTATGAGCAACTTTGTAGATAATTTCATCTCCCTACTGCTGAAGATACGAGAACGGAGTCTGTCAAAGCCTTGAGATGCACATCTGATCCGGTGTTGAATTTCTTCACCGATATCCGCGGTAGTGGACAGGTACTGAAAGTGAGTAGAAAGGGTAGTAACGTTAAGCTGGATGGATGGTGGTATGGCTGAACCAAAGGCAGGCTGAAAGCGAATCTGAGTTTTATGTATATTCACCTCAAAACTGAAGTGTGCATAGGTATCTGAGAGACAAGGGTCAAGTTGTCTGCATACTGAAGTTCAGTAATGGAAACTTCCGACACATTTATTTCTGTCTGGAGTCGTTTTATGGTGAAAGTACCCTTTATCCGGTACTGGATGTCCACCCCGCAAGGCTAAATTGGAATGAGTATGAGTAAGGAAGGAAGCCAATAAAATGGAAAAGAGAGTATGTGCCAGTACAAATGTTTGTTTTA
Organism: Homarus gammarus; assembly: GCA_958450375.1. NCBI lineage: Eukaryota > Metazoa > Arthropoda > Malacostraca > Decapoda > Nephropidae > Homarus > Homarus gammarus. The sequence continues at coordinate 583,274 of CAUDMG010003442.1, forward strand.
CCCCAGTTTGGACGGAGAAGAACTCAGACTGGGAGCCATGGGCAACACATTGTCTTTCATGCCCTCGTTGAGTTGCCTCACAAAGATGATGAATTTTGGAAGGGGCGGCCAAAACGGCCAGAGAACTTCCCTGTTGACCGAGTCAAAAGCTTTGGTTAAGGCGATGAAGGACATGTACAGGTCACGACGCTGTTCTTTGCACTTTTCGTGTATCTTGCGAGCAGCAAAGATCATGTCAGTGGTGCAACGTGATGGCCTAAAGCCATATTGAGATTCTGGGAGGAAGTTTTCTGCCTCAGTAAGAAGTCTGTTTCGGAGGACTTGGGCGATAATCTTGCCAGCTATGGACAGCAGCGAGATCCCGCGGTAGTTGCCACAGTCTGACCGGTCTCCATTGTTCTTATAAATATTGACGATGGAGGAGTCTTTAAGAGCTTGGGGGATTTACTCCTTTTATCATATATTCTCCAGGAGAGAGTGGAAGCGGCTGGTAAGCAGAGGTTCTCCTGCTTTATACACCTCGGCTGGGATTCCATCAGGCTCTGAGGCTTTGTTATTTTCATTTTGTTTGATGGCAGAAGCTACCTCATCCTGGGATGCAGGATAACTGAGATGGGATCATCTCTGGATGCTAAAGGACCTGCTGGGTAGTAAGGACATCCTCATCGGTGTTTCGGTTGGGCAACAAATGGTAGTGCTCTTTCGAGTGCTGAAGGATGCCTTATTCGTCTTTAATTAAGGAGTGACGGTCGGATCAGCAGAGGGAGGCTGCGCCATGACTGATTGACCCATAAAATGTTTTAGTGAAATTGAAAAATTTCCGCATCCTGTGTTAATCTGAAGTCTTTGCATTTCACATGCTTTATTTTTAAACCAGTCGTTCTTTAGTTTGTGAAGTCCATGAGGGGCTGCTGCTTTTTTCTTGCAGAAGGTATCAGCTTTTGTCTAAGACTGAGGGCTGTTCAGCCATTCAGTTAAAGCATCACGTTTATCATTGACGAGTACATTGATTTACGGGTCTTTTTCATCAAACCAGTCCTTGTTTATGTCATGACAAAGTCGAGAATACCCCATTCGTCACTGGGATTTGGGTTGTTTGTTGTCGGCTTTTTTATCAGCTCATGTTCGAGCTACTCTCTGAAAGCATTTGCTACCGCTGGATCCTCCAGAAGCTTAGTACTAAAGCCTCTTCTTGAGGATTGTTTCCTTCGCCATTTTGGGGTGACCTGAAGTGAAAGCTTGGTTCTGACGAGGTGATGTTCAATGTCTCAGTGATCTGAGCCATGCATGGCTCGGGTGATAAGGACATCTCGGCGATATCTTTCCCTGACAATAATGTAAACAGTGAGATGCTAGTGTTCGAATTATGGGTTTTGTCACGAACCCTTGAACTTGTCGGACTGCATAAACAAGGCATTGGTAATAGTGAGGTTGTGTGCAACACACTTGCTGAGGAGCAGTAGGCATAGTCCATTTCTCCCTCTAATTCCCTGCCAAATGTCAACATCTCTGCCAACCCTGTCATTGAATTCACCAAGGTGCACAACCGTACCTTCTCTGGGGAGAGAGGTTAGCACTCTGTCGAGGTCGGCGTAAAAGGCCTCCTTGATGTCATCTCCTGCAGCCAGTGTTAGGGCGTATGCACTGATGAAAAAGGCATGACGTGATTGATTCGGTGGGACTCAGAGCGTTGTGAGGCGCTTGTTGATCTCGACAGGCATTTCAGTTAGCCTGGCAAAGCCATCTCCAATAATGCGGTTTCTCTCCATAGTAGGCTTACCCTTTCAAAAGAAGGTATAACCAGATCACCGTTCTATGAGTTCACCCTTGTCTGCGAGCCGGGACTCACTAATGGCTGCTATGTCAATACTATACCTGGGAAGCAGTTTTGTCACAAGGGTGATTCTTCTTCCAGGACGCTTATTTGTCCCAGTATCCAAAAGGGTCCTGACATTCCATGCAGCAACCATAAGAGGATGTATAGTTTGTTTTTGTTTTGATCTGTGATTATGATTGTGTTTTTGACCGCATAAGGATGACCTTACTGGGTGCGGTTGCCCAGTCAGGTTGGTTCTTTAGTCAGGCTATATGTAGGACACCTTTTCTATCCCCCTCCCCATGTAGGGTGAGCAGAGTGGCTCCTCGAAAGGGCTGCTCAGTCAACCAGACAGAACCAGATGGCATTGCTGCCTAGATCCCAGTGCATAAATGAACATCTTATCTGTGCCGCCCATGTGCAGAGTTGTGACTAGAGACTCCCGGCAGTGTTCTCTGCCTGGCCCTGTCGCCATTCGTCCGGCGCCAGAGGACGTTTGGGGGTAAAGAGGTTTAGAAGATGATGAGCAGTATGATGAGCTGGATTATGGCTGTGTGTGAGTTGATTTATGTTGTGAGGCAGGAGCGCAGGCTTCAACCACACATCTTGGCTCTCCCTTTTTCTGGTCCATTGGTTCAAATGTTGCAATGATTGAGGAGAGGGAGAGTTGCAATACAGTAGACTGCCAATAGCCCAGTTTGTTGGGTTTCGCCTTAGTAGCCTGTCCATCATGCATTGCCTTCGACCACAGGTGTAGTCGCTGGATTCCCATGGCGGTCACCTCTTCCATCTGTATCGCCGGTAGGGTCTTGTTGAAGCTCTGTTGGTTATGTCCGCCTGATGCGGGGCTCCACCGCAGATTTTTCGTTCTGGGTTTACCCCTGTAGCCTTATACCTACCAATGTTAATCTACAAGGCAGCAGGGCGGTGGTTGGTAGACACCAGGACGTGTCCACATGCCATTGGGACTATGCGACGTCTCTCTAGGGCCCGCTGCTACTCCGAGATCCCCTGCTGATCTAATTTGGGCCCACGAGGCACCCAGTTACTCTGTGTTGTTACGAGGAGGCACAGCAGGTGTCTTGATATGAAGAGGCTGTGTACTGGGGAAGACTTATGCAAGTTGCTTCCCCGTTCCCTACGAGGGCTAGCCAACGGCGGTAGCTAAAAGCGAGAGGAGGCAAGCTGTGTTTGCAACGTAATACTATCATAATAGGGTGTGTCATACGGAGGCGAATTTTTTTTTTTGAGTTTGAAAAATCGACCCATGGTATTAATGATGTAGTTCTATGTGCAGAATCATGTGATATCTTCAGATAAGAAACGTTTTTATTTTTTGCTAGGTAAATTTTAACTTGAAATCTTATGAAAATTCAGTATTCCCACCCTTTTACCAACACCACTAAATAGCTTATTTAAAGTAAAGTAAATGTATCAGGTTAATTTATTAGGATGAAAATGATCCAGAATAGTGAAACGAATGATCTTGACACATTTATTAAATTTAATATTCCTTTAGAAAACAAAATCATCAAATACAAAAACCGGTTTTACTACTAGGACCCGGTGTTGCTGCACACCATAGAGAACATGTCTTTCTTGCTTCTGTTTCTACTCATCACCTCCCTGCTGACCACCTGAGCTCGGATGTAGCCTTCCCTCCTCTCCTGGCTGTACACGTGACTGCTGGCCTCGCTCACTTGCTGTACACAACGCTCTATACTCTGGGTGTGAGAGGGCCAGGCAGGGACATGCATGGGGTTGTCCAGGAAAGCTCTGACTTGAACATTGGTGAGGCTGCAGGTAAGAGGGGGCTCACTGCCAGCCTGGATGTTATCCAGATCTATGAGATCAGTGAGGGTCTTGGCACCTAGATTGACTTCAGGAGTCTTCCTGACCCTGAAGGAATCGTCACCAACTGATTCGTCATGCCCAGATCCTCTCATAAGTCTCATATCCAAGATCTTTTTGACTGCCACTCTTCTCTACTCCTCATCCTTACTGCAGAGCATTGTCTGCAGAACTGCCTCGGGATGAGCATACCAGGAAGATCTCCTCACAGTCTGCTCCACAATCTGAACAACCTTCCTTGGCTGACTCCTCAGGAGCTCAAGCTGGAAGAGAACATGCCTCGGACCTTCGGAGAACGATGACTTGACCTTGGTGTTGAACCAATTTGGCAAGTAGACACTCACAATGAATTGGACAATAAGTCTCAGGTTGTGAAGCTGGTTCCCTTTCAGTTTATGATGAGCGACCCAAATTCTGCAGAACCTGAGAGCCCTTGTGAGCCACCTAGAATGTGAGACTGGACCTATCTGCAGGTAAGCAAGTCTATCAGGCATGACCCCAGTTTTGATGGCACTGCAAATCATGTAACCATAGTACTGGTCAGTACTCAGGTCGTCAATGACAGTATGTGCAAGCTCAACGAGTGGAGGGACAACTGTGATTTTTTCAAAGCTCGGATTTATTTCTAACTCAGTGGCAGAGTCCAGCATCTTGCCAAGAGGACCAGACCATCTGTTGTTTGAAAGAGTCTTGCCATTCAGCTCCTGGATCAGAGGTCTGAGTGGCAACTCGTTGGTGTGGAGGTCACAAACAATCCAGACCAGCTTCCTCCCAATCTTCTGCTCTATCCACTGTATGACCCCCCCTTGCCACCCTGTGTTCGTGTTGGTGCTGTCCCCTCCAATGGCCTGCAGGGTCTGGTCTACGTTTCTCTCTCTGAGCCAGTTCACAATGTTATCTGCCACTATCTCAGCTGGTTTCCTGATGTCATCTTTCTCTGGAGTGAAATGCCACAAATACTTCCCTCCTGGTTCACTGCAGCAGGAGTAGTGTTCCTCCTTCACCATGGCAGGGAACAACTTGTCAGAATCTCCAACTTTCATGAACACTTTAGTGTCATCCCTTCTCCCATCAAAGAACAAACAATTGATTCCATTTTCTCTTATCCCCTTATCAAACTCCTCTTCTAGGTTACTGACAAGTTTCTCCTGAGCTCTCCTTACTTTGTTATGATCTATCACCAGGTGAACATCATCAGGTGTTATCAAACCACCGTCAATCCAGGCAGCTGTTGCTATCTCTGCAGTTTCTCTGAGACCAGTGTGGTGTCGCATGCCGGCCAGAGCTATGCTCGGGATATCTTTCCTATTTCGAATCTTATGCCTGGAAGGTTTGGGATCATTATTTTCTGGGTTAGGGACAAAGTCACCATTCTCCTGGTCAGCACTCGGATCAGCCATGGGGAAGTCATTAAACTCTGAATCAGCTTGACTCCAATCATCGGCCTTTTTTACTTCACCCTGGGCCTTCTCAAGTCTCTTTTCCTCGGCAACTCTTCTCCTCTTCTGTCTCTCTGTGGCAGCCTCCTGTCTCTTGGACTCTGGAATATCTTGGCTAGAAATCATGAGAGCCCCTATACTGCCAGTCTTCTCTCTCTGTGCTTTGACAAATGCCAGTTCGATCACAGGAATCTTCAGTTCACGCTTGCAAATACAGAAGATGTGGGCCTCGGATTTACAGTCACGATCGCATCCAAACTCAGGGCAGAGAACAATTGGGCACTTGCAAGTAACTATGTCAAATAACTGTTCCAGTTGCTTGGCAAAGCTGTCCTTAACTGCAAGTTTTCCTCTCCCAAGAGAGATATCTCTTGCCTTTTCCCAACTGGCTAGCAGTCTCTCACTAATCTTCTTCTGACTTGTTATGACTGTAGGCTTGAACTGAGCGTTAGCCAGAGTGTACTGTGCCAAGACAGCTTTGGTCATATCACTGGCAATGTCTTTGTTTGTGTAAGTTCTTTGGTTCTTTTCACTGATTTGCCTGATTAAAACACCGTATCTCAAAGCATCTCTCAATGTAGGCAACTCCGACTTCAGGAGCTCTCTCCCAGACCCAAGATAGTGACTGAGATGGCTGGATTTTTGGTTCCTCGTCTTGACACAAGTAGCCATCGCAAATATTATCAACTTATAAATGCATCAGAATCTGAAACAGAAAAAAATATTGTTAGTTGGGTTGTTAAAGAATGAAGTCAGAAAGCAATGTTCACTATTTAATTGTAATGCACTAATGCAGCTGTACGTTAGATTTTCGATAAATTTCACGCTAAAATTTCCCTAGCAAAAGGTTGCAAAATATTGAAACTGAAATTATTTTCTGTTTATATACACTAAAATCTACCAAAAAAGTGATGGGCCATTAGTTTTAGCTGATCTTCCCTCCTATGACACACCCAAATGCATAGGCCAACCGGCCTATTGCAGACTCCTTATTTTCTTATGTTCTTATGTTCTTAACTGTACCTCTTTATCTTCTATAATTTTTGATTAAGTGTGCATTATAATTCAAACTCTAAAGTATAAAAATAGGGCTCTTTTCTGAAAGTATGCTATATAGAGATAAAACAGGCGTCTATGCAAATCACCACCTCTGTTCAAGCTCCTTCCACACTGTCAATCCGACGCAGATATGTGCACATTACATAATCATTCTTATACTAGGGGATGTTCGTGCACTATATCCTCTCCCTCTACAAGAGGGCGATCCCGGGTAAAAAGTGTGACTTTTTTACTGCGTAGGGATAACTTTTTTTTTAATTGCTATGACTGAATGGTAATTAATTTGCATTTATCAAAATTTGCTTAGTGTAAGTTAAACGTCGTTTACCACCATAAGATTAGGTTAGGTTAAGTTTTGTGTGAAGCTCTTCATTTTTATGTATAATCGTGGTGTACATGTTAATTAATGGCCAATCAGAAGTTGTCTTGTCATAAGACAAGACAAAGTTTATAGAGCATTTATGAAGACCTAAAGACTGGATCTCCTCCAGCTCCTCAGAGGCAGGATGGGTGCTACCGTGCAGCCAAAAGACCTGAATGGTCATGTGCTGGTGCATGAATCTCCCTACCCTTTGGCCTTTGATTATTTTGCAGTCCAACATTTTCGAAAAATTTAACCAATGAATAAAATTTAATTTTTCTTAACTTTTATTTAAAAATCCTCTTTAAGCTATTCAAACACCCTAACTGCTACCGAACTGTTGCTATTTTTCTTTTACAAGACTACCCTTTTACAAAATTGTTTCATCCTCTTAATTTATGTATTCTATTTTAACCTAGAGACCTCACCTCTAGCTCCCCCTATCTTACTTCTAACTTACTATTTTTTCTTTATTTCTCCAGTACCATTTTACGCTCATTGCTTTATATCGCACACGTTTTAAGTATCCTTCCTAATTGTTCTGATTTCTGTCTCTTTCCTTGTTCACAGGTATTCTCTCTCTCTCTCTCTCCTATCACAACTCATACACTCTTACTCACACTCTCATCAGCTTAATTTTGTCGCCATTCATCCTCACTATTTTACACTCTCGCTCAGTTCTTATTTTCCCTCACACTCACTCACTCTACTTCCTCCCGACTCACCTTACCTCCTCCCCACTGTACATCCTCCTCACACACAGTCAATCCTTCACCCCCCGCCCCCCTCTCTCCACCTGAGTTATACTCCCCTTGTTCCTCTCTCCACACATCACTGCACTACCACAGGTCTCACTGAACATTTTATAATAACAACCACATTTAAGATTTATTACGCTCTGATAAGGATGTTAGGGGCCTTAGAGCAGAGATCACAACGATCCAATGCTTTGATATGATGGTAGAATAATCATTACGCAATAATATCTTTACCTTAGAGCTCTACCTGACATTAAGTTAAGAAGAGTAAAAGTCATTATTTGAACCTTAGCCCATGTACTTTGAACCTTGAACCTTTTTTAAATTTGAGTGATGGGCTGTGGATTTGGACCTATGGCTGCCTTTTGTGGTGTTGTGAGGTTCGTTTGTAGACTCTCACTCTGTGTTACAGGAGCAGGACACATCAACACTTTGTTCTCATTTTTTAAACATTTTGTTTTTATTTTCTATTTTTGGTCATTGATTATGAAGGTATAATCTGAAAGTTGATTACTTTTAGTGGTATGAATGATGCAGTGATACAGGAGTGTGTTGTGTGCACTATTTATGATTAAACTGAATATAAATTTTCATTTGTTATACTTTAATGTATTATAAGTCTTTCCAAAAGTAAAACCTTATTGTAGTTTTGGTGGTTAATATTATTATCATTATTATTAATATTATTATTATTTTTTTTATTATTATTATTATTATTATTATTATTATTATTATTATTATTATTATTATTATTATTATTATTATTATTATTATTATTATTATTATTATTATTATTATTTTTATTATTATTATTATTATTATTATTATCATTATTATTATTATTATTTAATTCTGACTACATAGTCTTGATGAAAGAGGTCTCTTTAAAGAATCTTAGCAGTCATCGTTCACTGTGCCAGAAAGATCCCTATAGTGAAGGGCTCTCCAGCTTTGGTCACAGCAGGCTGGCGTTGTCTCCTCGCCTTAGTTCAATTTAGAGAAGAGGTCTTCTTTTGATAGAGTACATCTATATAAAGGTCTGTAGTGGACGAAATAATTAATGTATGATTCCAGGTGAGCCATAAATTTATCATTCATTCCCAGTCGTGAAAGACCGATCTCTTCCCTCCTGTTTTTCTTATATGTAGTGAACTAGTCTTTTATGTTGCGCTTGTAATTGCAATAAATGTTCAGCCCGATCCAATCGTCTTCCCAACTCCTTTTAAGCGTAAACTTATTTAGAGACAACGCAGTGGTTCCCAACGTGGTCTTTCCGTCCCCTACAGTTCGCTCGAAATATTTGCTATGGGTTTTACCCTTTCATTGTCCATAGTGTCGCAATGTCCATGCATCCACACCATGGTAATGCGTTTGGCAGTCCCATCGAATTTATTGATAACTTTGCCCTTATTTCATAAATTGTTGTTCGGCCATACTTGATTGATTGCAGAGTAAACATTGAAACTGAAAAAAAAATCACCGTTGGAACTTTTTGCATAGACAATGGTCTAATTAACTCGAAACAGTTTCGTTGTAAACACTGATATATTAGGGTGTGTCATAGGAGGGAAGATCAGCTAAAACTAATGGCCCATCACTTTTTTGGTAGATTTTAGTGTATATAAACAGAAAATAATTTCAGCTTCAATATTTTGCAACCTTTTGCTAGGGAAATTTTAGCGTGAAATTTATCGAAAATCTAACGTACAGCTGCATTAGTGCATTACAATTAAATAGTGAACATTGCTTTCTGACTTCATTCTTTAACAACCCAACTAACAATATTTTTTTCTGTTTCAGATTCTGATGCATTTATAAGTTGATAATATTTGCGATGGCTGCTTGTGTCAGGACGAGGAACCAAAAATCCAGCCATCTCAGTCACTATCTTGGGTCTGGGAGAGAGCTCCTGAAGTCGGAGTTGCCTACATTGAGAGATGCTTTGAGATACGGTGTTTTAATCAGGCAAATCAGTGAAAAGAACCAAAGAACTTACACAAACAAAGACATTGCCAGTGATATGACCAAAGCTATCTTGGCACAGTACACTCTGGCTAACGCTCAGTTCAAGCATCCAGTCATAACAAGTCAGAAGAAGATTAGTGAGAGACTGCTAGCCAGTTGGGAAAAGGCAAGAGATATCTCTCTTGGGAGAGGAAAACTTCCAGTTAAGGACAGCTTTGCCAAGCAACTGGACCAGTTATTTGACATAATTACTTGCAAGTGCCCAATTGTTCTCTGTCCTGAATTTGGATGCGATCGTGACTGTAAATCCGAGGCCCACATCTCCTGTATTTGCAAGCGTGAACTGAAGATTCCTGTGATCGAACTGGCATTTGTCAAAGCACAGAGAGAGAAGACTGGCAGTATAGGGGCTCTCATGATTTCTAGCCAAGATATTCCGGAGTCCAAGAGACAGGAGGCTGCCACAGAGAGACAGAAGAGGAGAAGAGTTGCCGAGGAAAAGAGACTTGAGAAGGCCCAGGGTGAGGTAAAAAAGGCCGATGATTGGAGTCAAGCTGATTCAGAGTTTAATGACTTCCCCATGGCTGATCCGAGTGCTGACCAGGAGAATGGTGACTTTGTCCCTAACCCAGAAAATATTGATCCCAAACCTTCCAGGCATAAGATTCGAAACAGGAAAGATATCCCGAGCATAGCTCTGGCCAGCATGCGACACCACACTGGTCTCAGAGAAACTGCAGAGATAGCAACAGCTGCCTGGATTGACGGTGGTTTGATAACACCTGATGATGTTCACCTGGTGATAGATCATAACAAAGTAAGGAGAGCGCAAGAGAAACTTGTCAGTAGCCTAGAAGAGGAGTTTGATAAGGGGATAAGAGAAAATGGAATCAATTGTTTGTTCTTTGATGGGAGAAGGGTTGACACTAAAGTGTTCATGAAAGTTGGAGATTCTGACAAGTTGTTCCCTGCCATGGTGAAGGAGGAACACTACTCCTGCTGCAGTGAACCAGGAGGGAAGTATTTGTGGCATTTCACTCCAGAGAAAGATGACATCAGGAAACCAGCTGAGATAGTGGCAGATAACATTGTGAACTGGCTCAGAGAGAGGAACGTAGACCAGGCCCTACAGGCCATTGTAGGGGACAGCACCAACACGAACACAGTGTGGCAAGCGGGGCTCATACAGTGGATAGAGCGAAAGATTGGGAGGAAGCTGGTCTGGATTGTTTGTGACCTCCACACCAACGAGTTGCCACTCAGACATCTGATCCAGGAGCTGGATGGCAAGACTCTTTCAAACAACAGATGGTCTGGTCCTCTTGGCAAGATGCTGGACTCTGCCACTGAGTTAGAAATAAATCCGAGCTTTGAAAAAATCACAGTTGGCCCTCCACTCGTTGAGCTTGCACATACTGTCATTGACGACCTGAGTACTGACCAGTACTATGGTTACATGATTTGCAGTGCCATCAAAACTGGGCTCATGCCTGATAGACTTGCTTACCTGCAGATAGGTCCAGTCTCACATTCTAGGTGGCTCACAACGGCTCTCAGGTTCTGCAGAATTTGGGTCGCTCATCATAAACTGAAAGGGAACCAGCTTCACAACCTGAGACTTATTGTCCAATTCATCGTGAGTGTCTACTTGCCAAATTGGTTCAACACCAAGGTCAAGTCATCGTTCTCCGAAGGTCCGAGGCATGTTCTCTTCCAGCTTGAGCTCCTGAGGAGTCAGCCAAGGAAGGTTGTTCAGATGTGGAGAGGACTGTGAGGAGATCTTCCTGGTATGCTCATCCAGAGGCAGTTCTGCAGACAATGCTCTGCAGTAAGGATGAGGAGGAGAGAAGAGTGGCAGTCAAAAAGATCTTGGATATGAGACTTATGAGAGGATATGGGCATGACGAATCAGTTGGTGACGATTCATTCAGGGTCAGGAAGACTCCTGAAGTCAATCTAGGTGCCAAGACCCTCACTGATCTCATAGATCTGGATAACATCCAGGCTGGCAGTGAGCCCCCTCTTACCTGCAGCCTCACCAATGTTCAAGTCAGAGCTTTCCTGGTCAACCCCATGCATGTCCCTGCCTGGCCCTCGCACACCCAGAGTATAGAGCGCTGTGTACAGCAAGTGAGCGAGGCCAGCAGTCACGTGTACAGCCAGGAGAGGAGGGAAGGCTACATCCGAGCTCAGGTGGTCAGCAGGGAGGTGATGAGTAGAAACAGAAGCAAGAATGACATGTTCTCTATGGTGTGCAGCAACACCGGGTCCTAGTAGTAAAACCGGTTTTTGTATTTGATGATTTTGTTTTCTAAAGGAATATTAAATTTAATAAATGTGTCAAGATCATTCGTTTCACTATTCTGGATCATTTTCATCCTAATAAATTAACCTGATACATTTACTTTACTTTAAATAAGCTATTTAGTGGTGTTGGTAAAAGGGTGGGAATACTGAATTTTCATAAGATTTCAAGTTAAAATTTACCTAGGAAAAAATAAAAACTTTTCAAATCTGAAGATATCACATGATTCTGCACATAGAACTACATCATTAACACCATGGGCCGATTTTTCAAACTCAAAAAAAAAATTCGCCTCCGTATGACACACCCTACTGATATAATAATAATACTAATAATAATAATAATAATTAACGGTTTATTGAAAGAGCTTGGCAGCCAGAAGGCTGAAACTATACAGATACATATTTGGGGAATGGGTTTCGAATTACAAATAATATACAAGTAACATAAGTGACACAAATAAGACATATAATAACTAGATGGGGAAAAGCTCAAACTACAGTTCATTTCAACATAGTGACAGTGCAAGGAGTAGTGTTTACTGGGAGTGAATACACTGGTTTATTGCAAGTGATATATTTTCTAAAAGTGTTTTGACCAGATACCTGCACACAAATATCAGTTTTTATTTCCTCTTCGTATATAGGTATGTGGTCTTGAAAGAACAGGAGGAGTTCCAGGAACGGCGGAGTTAACAAAGAACATATGAACGGAGGAAACCACAGCGAACCTATTGGCTCATACTGGGCATTCCCGTTTACACACAACCCCTATCGCCCATATATCTATCCAACCTATATTTGAAGCTATCCAGCGTATCGAGTTAATGATGACGTTCAGTAGCTTGTTCCCCTCATCTAATACTCTATTTCCATACCAATGTTTACCTATCTCGCTCCTAAATCTAAATTTGTCTAATTTAAAACCATTGCTACAAGTTCTCTCCTGGTTGGATAGTTTGGGTACCTCTTTTATATCACCGTTGTTTAACCCTAATTTCCATTTATACACCTCGATCATATCGCTCCTCACTCTACGACTCTCGAGGGAGTGCAAATTAAGATACTTTAACCTGTCTCTGTACTCACAGTTCCTAATGCCCGGGATTAGTCTTGTCATTCTCCTCTGAATTGTTTCCAGGGATTCTATATCCATTATGTAGTACGGTGACCAGAACCGAACCGCATAATCCAAGTGAGGTCTCACTAGTGCAAGATATTGTTTAAGGATAACCTCTCTATTCTTACAACTAACATTCGTTTGTATGAACCCAAATACTTTGTTGGCCTTGTTTTTTTAGGAACTCTTAAGTCTTTCTCACAATCGGATTTCTCTATAACAACGTTGTTCTTATGATATCTGGTTTATCTGTTTACATTTCCTAGACTAAGTACTTTACGTTTGTCCACATAAATTTCATCTACCGTTTTTCAGACCATACGAAAAATTTGTTTAGCTCTTCCTGTAGTATTGCGGAGTCTTTTTTCTTCTGGAACCAGTCAGTCGTGACGAAACGTCTCTAGGCTTCCTTTAAGAGGATGGTCCTGGCACTAGGAGGTCAATATCCAACAGTGAGACCCCATTCTCTTCAATGAGTTTATGGAGGTGAAAGACTTAAGAATTAAAAGCGGCAAAGCCCCGTAGCCTCCCCGGGCCAGAGTATTCCACGCAGCTGTTTCTTTCCCTCGCTATTTTATAGCCTTATGGAATGTTAAGATAACCCCCCCTCTTGTGCAGAGGGAAATATTTGTCACCACATCCAGTTTCAAGAACTAGTAGATTAACTTGCTCCAACACTGTTCCGTCCGTAGGAATTTGTTTTGAGTCACTGTCAATTTCTTCAGGGGTGTAATACTTAGAGATGCATACAACTGCGCTCCGTAGTCCATTGTAGATATTATTGCTACTACTACTTTGCTGACACTTGAAATCGTGTATGGATATTATCCAGCTATGATACAATGATGTGAGTTATTAATGATGTCGCCTTCGTTGGTGAGCTTTGAGGTGACTCGAGGGCCGATACGGGACCGTAAGGGCCGCCCACAGGTGTTGCATGTATGAGGATTTACATCTAGTGCGGGAGGGGTAGTGGCAGCGTCTACCTTGGTATGCAGTCGGGCTTACTCAAAAATATTGGTACCTTCTCTTTTGGTGCTCCTCCAAGCGTTATGGTATGGACAGGTGAGGGGGTTCGATTTGTCATTTTTTTTTTAGGTTTACCGTGAGTTAAGTGAATGTAGAATAGCTGCTTAGGCAGTCTACTGTCGTCCATGTTGGTAACATGGTCAGGCTAACTTAGTTGTTCATGAATAAAGGAACCCTCGATGCTCCTACAATTAGGGTTAGATAGAATGTTGGCATTTGTTCTCTTGTCTTTCCAACGAAATCGTTTGTGTCTTGAGGTGCCTCCTACATGCGACCCATGCCAGGATACCATACAGCAGGGTGGGGAGGACCACTGATCGATATACGTACAGCTTTGTAGATAATTTCTGCTGCCTACAGCTGAAGACACGGGTACGAGTTCCGCCAATGCTTTAAACGCACATGTGATCCGATGTTGAATCTCTTTATCGATGTCCTTTGGTGGACAGGCGGGAGCAAAGGAACTTAAAGTGGTTAACATTAGAGGGGGCAGTACCGTTATCTTGGATAGATCATTAAGGTGTGGCTGAACCACGGGCAGGCTAGAGGAGAATCTTAGTCTTATGTACGTTTTCCTCAAGGCCGGTGTGCGTACCCATCTGCGTAGGTATTTAGGACCTCCTGTAGTCGTCATTTGTTGAAAAGTCCCTTAGTTCACTATTGGAAGTCCACGCGCCTGCTAAATTGGCACTGACACGAGTAAGGAAGGCAGTCAAGAAAATGAAATGAGTTGATGCCAGTACACGTCCTTGTTTTACCCCCATTTGGAGTCTGTTTAAGAGGACTCGGACTATAATATTGTCAGCGTTTGACGGCAACACGATCCCGCAGTAGTTGCCACAGTCTGACCGGTATCCTTGTTTTTATAAATATTAACGATGGAGGCGTCTTTAAGATCTTGGGGGAATTCCTCCTTCTCCCATATATTCACCAGTAAAGAGTGAACGGCTTTGTTAATTTTCATTTGCTTGACGGCAGTAACTAGCTCATCACGAGATGGAGGATAGTCGAGATGAGCAAGCTCCAGGTACTGAGGGACCTGCTTGGTAGTCAAGGCACCCACATCGGTGTTTCAGTTAAGCAGGGCATGGTAGTGTTCTTTCCAGCGTTGAACGATGCACTCTTCGTCTTTAATTGGGGAATTACCTTCGGATAAGCGGAGGTGGGCCGTGCCATAAGTAATTCGGCCATAGATTACTTTATTGGATTTGAAAAATTCATGCATCACGTACTAATTCGCATATATTTGCGTTTAACATGCTTTTTTATTCTACCATTCGTCCCTTAAATCGCGAAATTTGCACTGGGCTATTGCTTTCTTTTGGCAGAAGGTATCATCTTTCGTCTGAGACTGAGGTTTGTTCTTTCAGTTGGTGAGAGCAGCATGTTTACCATTGACGAGTACGTTGATTTCCTGCTGATTTTCAGAGTTGAGGATACACCAATCGGCACTCGGATTTAGACTGTTTATGGTGGGTTGTTTATCAGCCCATACTCAAGCTGATCTCGGAGAGCATGTTCTACCGCTTGATCTTCCAGTCGCTTGATATTAAAATCGCTTTTGGAGGCTTTTTGCCTGTACAGTTTTCGTGCAAAGTGAAGGGAGAGTGTGTCTCTGACGAGCCGATGATCTGTCTCACAATGATCTGAACCAGGCATGGCTCTGGTGTTGAGGACATCTCGGCGATCTCTTTCTCTGATCCACTGAGCAACACATTTTAGGGAAAGTTGTGTTTATCTGAATTTTTAACTGTTTACATATATATATTTTCGAGTACGCTGATTCCAGAAATAACTTTAGTTATTTTTACAGCATCAATAGTTTTATCAGAAATTAGCAATTAATTTTTTATCATCACTGAAATTTAACCAGAAAACAGAAGGTGAAATGTTGATATACATTACATTTGCTAATGAATTAAATGAAACGAGAACACATAAAACATGACCAAACAACACATTCCTTTTCTACACTTGTTACTAATGAAATTGAACAATAAACTATGCTAAAAATGAACACTTGAACGCATTTACTTTTGTATTCCTTAGGGTCATCTCGAATCAAAGTCCACACGTAGTCACCCATCATAGCTTCATCCCATCTCCCCTGATATCTCTTCTCCATAGTTTGTATGTCCTGATGAAACCGTTAACCATGCTCTTCACTCATGTGACCCACTGACATTCTGCAGCCAAGTTCTCTATAACATACAATTAAATTTTCCACTAGCTGTTTGTAGTTCTCAGACTTGTGGTTGTCCAGAAACCCATGTACAGTAGGCTCTCACCAATAACGTTTAATCGGTGCATGAAAAACACCGTTATTAGCGAAAACGTTATTTGTGTGACATTAAAATACATGTAAAAAGGGTTTATTGGTGCCGCTGCCACAAAAATTTCACCCATTTTGTCCCCTTGAAGCCCTCCTAACACTTTTTGTTAGCTGAAATAAAAAGAATTTCTATTCATTCATCAAAATAAATAGTTTGAGTAATATAACACTTAGTTTTTGAGGTGCTTGGTGTGATGATTGTTCCGTATCTGAGGGCAGCTAACACTTGCACTGTCTTTCATTCTACAAGCTAACCATTTCACAAGAAAATGCTCTGTTATCACTAACAACCTGTTTCTATCGCCTTTATCATTCATAGCTCGCCTGGCATTTCCATCACTACCGAAATATTTTTTGCCAGCACAATACTCTTCTTAGTCTCCTCTAAGTTCCTCTTATTATTTCGCACTGTAGACTCAGGACAGTTCAATTTCCTCACTTTAAAAGTTCCCAGTCATTCAGGTGGCAAATCACTCCCTCCACCACCTCCCCTAGCCCCCACAGGCAAAAATGTGTTAGCCATTATTGATCACCAACCCTAAAAACTATTGGTTATAGTGGCGAAAATCTCACGTTGGCTCATCGCTGTATTCCACTGGGCGTGTGTGAGAGTGAGAGTGAGGGGGAGTGGACAACTAAGTCATCAACACGGCGGCAAACAAATGCTATCATTGATGCGCTCGGACGCTTCCCGCGAAATTTCCTTTATTCAAGAGAATCCAGACGTTATTATCGAAAATGGGTACCTATTGTAACTTACCGTTATTGTCGAAAACGTTATTGTGGAAGTCGTTATTGGCAAGAGCCTTCTGTACTATAAAGCCGAAATGCTTGCCAAGCACTTTTTTCAACAGTTGACAATTTGTCTTCCAAAACTTTAGATGCTAACATCTGCCTAATTTGTGGTCCAATGAAGTGCCTTTGACTTTGGCCTCAGACAATTTGGGGAACATTAAGCGGACATGTTTAAAGGCATTACTTTCTAGGCTTAATGCTTTGATGAACTGCTTCACAAGCCCTAGCTTTATGTGAAGTGATGGCAGCAATATCTTCTCTCTTTGAATAAGAGCATTGTTACATACATTGTGTGCACCAGGAGTTTGTCATCTGCTCTACTATCCCATAGACAGAGAAAACAAGAATACTTGGCATAGCCACCTTGTAGTCCAAGTAGGAAACCTATCATCTTGAAGTCTCCATATACATCCCAATTGTTTCTTGTACAGTTGAACATGTCCAACAAAATCTTTACAATTTCATAGTCTTCCTTCATGTGAACTGAATGATCTACCGGAATTGATGGAAGTGTATTCCCATTGTGAAGCAACACAGCCTTAAGACTTTTTTTGAGCTGTCAATAAACAGACGCCAATCAGAAGGGTTGTACTCAATGCCTATTTGGCCAAAAAGGTCATTGACATCAGAGCAGTAACACAGCAAACTGAGTTCCAAAACTTTGAAGAAAGGTGTAAAGTTAGATGCCTTTTCCTGTATGTACTAATCTTGCAACTAGGATCTAGTAAATTCCACTCCTTGAGACGAGATGTCAAAACCTCAGCATTTTCATTGGTAAGACCTAAATCCCTGACTAAGTCATCCAGTTCGTGCTGATTAGGAGAATGTGGGCATTTCCTTGAGTCTGCCACATTAAAGTCAACAACCTCGCCCTCTTCAGAAGATGAGAAGTAAGCATTTGAAATCGCGTCTGAGGAAGGTGGACTGGGAATTGGTAAATCTTCACAGTGGGACAAGGGAGCAATAGATGATGGTATGCTCGGATACAAAACAGTTCTTCGATCTTTACTCTTCTTGTACTTAGATATGTCGACCATACAAAAATACCAATCATCATGGTGGTTGGTTTGTTCTCTCCAAATTTGAGGTGTTGCGAATGGCATACACTTCCGGTTACCACGCAACCACCCTTGTAATGTCGATCGACAGCTTCCACAGCAGAAATGAGGTGCCCAGGGTTTGTCTTGGACACCCATAGGCATACCAAAATAAGCATGATATGCAATGAAAAACTTAGTTCCATGTGCAATGCTGTGTTTGATCTGCGTGGGACCGATTTAATATCCGCAGACATAGCAGAACGAGTCTGAAGACAGGCGACAAGCACGACTGGTAGCTATAACTATCTGAAAATAGAAGATAAAGGCTGTACTATAGGTATCATAGGTGGGCAAAGTTTTCAAATGGAAGCTAGATAAATATATCAATGCCAGAATAATTCCAAACACGAAAGAAATCCACACTGCAATACTTCCGGTTAAAGACAATCAAATGCACTCACGTCTCACACCAACACAACTGCCTCTATGACAGTTGAAGCGGCATTGATCTTGTGCCCTTCTACCGACCTTATTCGCCAGGTAGAGTTGCCAGACAGCTTTTAGTCAAGCTCTCAATATGAAATGTATTTTTGCTATTTTAATTGATTGGTGTTTGTTTTAATAAACCTTTATTTGTATTAAATATGCACAGATATTTTGTTTGAATAAATATATATATATATATATTTATATATATATATATTTTATGAAAATCCACAATGAAAACGTGGATAAGATAAATCTTGATAAAATCACACGGGAAAATGGAAACAACGGAGTACCTTAGCTTTCGTCTTTATTCAAGACATCTTCAGAGGCAACTGGATTACATGGACAGAGAGAGGCTTAAATATACAGGGTGACCTAAAAAACATGAGGTCAGGTCAAAATGATGACATCCACTAATCCACACACCAACACACACGTAGAGGAGCTTAAGAGAAGGGTGGTGACGTGACTAGTGTTTATTGTAGTTAATGGTAGTGTTTATTGTATTCCATGTAGCAAATGTAATTGTAATTATGTAGGTCAGACAGGAAAAACACTGCAGCTCAGAATCAAACAACATAAGTATAATATTAGAACTGCATCTGAAAGCAGTGCCTTGTTCGTTCATGTTAGGAAAAATAATCACCCCATTGCTTGGGAAAAAAGCTTAGAAGTTTTCAAATCATCTTGTGTCACAGAAAGACTTCTTGTTGAAGCTAGTTTGATTAAGGAATTAAAATCAATAAACCTTAGTGATGGTCAGTTCAAAACTGATAATATGTTACATAAATTTATTTGTCAGTGGCCCAAGGTTAAAAATGCTTTAAAAACCTTTTATCTAGATGTATGATAGTTATTTTGTGGGCCCCCTTTTTTCTGACCTGACTTGACTAGTCACGTCACCACCCTTCTCTTAAGCTCCTCTACGTGTGTGTTGGTGTGTGGATTAGTGGATGTCATCATTTTGACCTGACCTCATGTTTTTTAGGTCACCCTGTATATTTAAGCCTCTCTCTGTCCATGTAATCCAGTTGCCTCTGAAGATGTCTTGAATAAAGACGAAAGCTAAGGTACTCCGTTGTTTCCATTTTCCCGTGTGATTTTATCAATATATATATATATATATATATATATATATATATATATATATATATATATATATATATATATATAAAACCAACACCTCAACTAGCCAGGATTCGAACCCACTGCCCACGAGCCCATGACTGTGACCGGGTAACGCTAACCGCTGGACTACCAGAATACTAAAATCTAGGATAGACTCTGTTATATTTATTGGGCTAATGAAATATATATATATATATATATATATATATATATATATATATATATATATATATATATATATATATATATATATATATATATATATATATATATATATTGTGTCACAGAAAGACTTCTTGTTGAAGCTAGTTTGATTAAGGAATTAAAATCAATAAACCTTAGTGATGGTCAGTTCAAAACCGATAATATGTTACATAAATTTATTTGTCAGTGGCCCAAGGTTAAAAATGCTTTAAAAACCTTTGATCTAGATGTATGATAGTTATTTTGTGGGTCCCCTTTTTTCTGACCTGACTTGACTAGTCACGTCACCACCCTTCTCTTAAGCTCCTCTACGTGTGTGTTGGTGTGGGGATTAGTGGATGTCATCATTTTGACCTGACCTCATGTTTTTTAGGTCACCCTGTATATTTAAGCCTCTCTCTGTCCATGTAATCCAGTTGCCTCTGAAGATGTCTTGAATAAAGACGAAAGCTAAGGTACTCCGTTGTTTCCATTTTCCCGTGTGATTTTATCAAGATTTATCTTATCCACGTTTTCATTGTGGATTTTCATAAAATATATATATATATATATATATATATATATATATATATATATATATATATATATATATATGCTTTAAATTTAATTTTGTAAATTAAAATGCAGTGCTTTTTAACAGAAGTCCCCCAAAATAGCATTAAAATTGAGAAAACTGGGCGATATTGTTAATTTTTCAAAAAATATTGACAGCATGGCAGATTCGTAATCAGCATGTCTAAATTAGTAAAGAAACATATCAAAATCAACATAAACAAAAAAATGTTGCACAGTGGATAATGATGTCCGTGAAATGCCAATGTTTCGATCGTGTAAGAGCACTTGAACTTATCTGCCTACCAAAACAAGGTGTTGGTAATAGTGAGGTTGCGTTAAGCACACTTGCCTTTGAGAAGGAATATGCCGTTGAGACTACACTTGCAAACTCCGTTTCTCCTTATGGTTCCCCGCCATAAGTTAGCATCTCCGCCAACCGTGGCATTAAAATCATCTAGGAGCTAAAGTTTATCTTCTCAAGGATAGAGGTTAACATTTTGACTAGGTTGGCGCAAATGGCCTCCTTGATGTCATCTTCTGCATCCAGTGTTGGGGCCTATGCACTGATGAAGGATGAATGAGGTATGACGTGAGTCATTCAGTGGGATTCGGAGCGTCATGAGGCGCTCAATGACCCCACCAGGCATTTCAGTTCACCTATACAGGATGGTGTGGCGAATGGCAAAACCAACATACGGAGAGGAGGTCTTCAGGAGAACATCGATCATCTAAAATGCCGCAAACAAGCTCGAGACATCACCATTCATAATCAACAGACTTAAAATATTTTAACATAATGTCCTGGCCTGGACACATACAAGAGCTCACGAATTATGCAACATATATCGTACCCTAGACCCAGACGTCATTATATTAAATTCTCACGGCAGGGGTAATTCAAATAAAATCAAGATATTCAATTACACAGTATACCAATAAAACAGGCAAAATCCTTTACAAGACGGAATTGCCATAGCAATTAAAAGAAGTATAAAACATAAAATCCATGATACATTTCAAGAAAACTTTCTGGCAATAGAAATTAACAGCACAACGGATCCAATCATTATCGGCACCTGCTACCTCCCTCAAAGACGACCAATCTTTCCAAAAGCAGACATGCTCAGATTAATGAGGAGGAACATACCTGCATACTTTCTGGGTGATCTCAACGCTAGACACCGCATACTAGGACACCACACCAACAACGCAGTAGGCCGGGTCCTGAACACACTAGTGAACCACGGCAACGTGGTATACCTTGGACCGGAATTCCCCACGTACATTAGAGCAGGCCACACAGGATATCCAGATCTCGTGTTAACAAATCAACACCACCACCTAAACATACTACTCGAACCCGGCCCAATATCCACTAGTGATCATCTCCCTATCAGAGCCACACTCTCCACAGCCCCAATACAGATCCCGGCCAGGCTAAGATGCAACTATAACCGGGCTAACTGGGAAAACTTCAAACTAGAATTAAATAACCCGTAACCCATACAATTACACAACGGGCATACTTCTCTAATAGACCAATCACTGGACATATTGTATGAGCACGTCAGCCAGGCCATGGAACACAACATACCCAAGACCACTTACCGAACATTACCACACCCTCAATACTCACACCAATCAAGAATCATACAGACACAATTTAGCAACCTAATTAAACTAATCACACAACAAGGATGGACACCAGAACGCAGAAGGATATACAATATAATACACGAACAGCTAAAAAAACATCTCAAAAGAAGCATGCAACAGGAACTGGCAGAAGCTGATTTCAGAAACGGAAGGAAACTACCATAAACCGAACCAGTTTTGGCAGAAAATAAAGCACTTAATGGGAACCTCCAGCAACGAGTCTAACTATATAGTAAATAGTAATCAAGTCAAATTAACAGAACCAACCGAACAAGAACCGGAATTTAGATCTTTCTGGAGTAAGATTTTTCAAATCACCAACGAAGAAAACTTAAAATTTTGCATGACCACAGAGAGGGAAGTATCCAACCATATGTCGCAAATAACCCATATTTGGCAACCGAGCCCCAGGATCGACCTGAATACACTGGATGACATGTCCCCACTAAACAAACCAATCACGGTGGACGAAATAGTAAGAACAATCAATAGCTTTAAGAACAAGGCTCCTGGAGTCAGTAAAATAAATAAACTCATTTTACAGCAATTACCAAGCAACATGGTACTTCTACTAAGAAATATATTCAGTGCAACCATAGCTTCAGGCTACTGCCCAAAGGAATTTAAGACAGCAATTATCTGACTGATACCAAAACAGGGAAAAGCCCCCACAGCAGTAGAAAACTACAGACCAATCTCTCTCTTAGAAACTCCGGGAAAATTTTTGGAAACAATAATTAACCACCGATTAAGAACACACCAGGAACTGGAATACAAATACAACCCTAGAAAAC
The DNA here is from genome assembly GCA_958450375.1 of Homarus gammarus. Lineage (NCBI taxonomy): Eukaryota > Metazoa > Arthropoda > Malacostraca > Decapoda > Nephropidae > Homarus > Homarus gammarus. Next base: position 605,969 of record CAUDMG010003442.1, read on the forward strand.
ACGGATTTAGGAAACACAGAGGAACAAACACAGCCATAGCCCTTATATACGAAAGTATTGCAAACGCAATGCATAATAGAGAACAGTGCAATATAGTTTAAGGGACATGGCAAAAGCGTTCGATAAGGTCTGGCACTTGGGACTTAAATATACAATAACCAATCAAGAACTCCCTAACAACTTCACCTCTCTACTGTGAAACTTCGTAGACAATAAAGAAGCACACATTATTTATAATAGGCAATCACAAAGGCCCAAGCTTCAGACTTTATAGTGGAGTACCACAAGGAAGTAATTTATCCCCAACTCTTTACACACTCTACACTTCAGACATGCCGCCACCAATTCACGGTGAATACATTGCATATGCTGATGATGTCACCCAGATCATCCGCCATCCAGGCAAGGCCAAACAGATGATGGCATTAAAAACAGCTCGCGCTATAATACAAATAAATAATTCCGAGAAGAAATGGAAAATAAAAACTAATACACAGAAGCTAAAAATGATACACATTTCAAGGATAAACCCAGCACCAATCACAGTAAACAACGAAGAAATACAATACTCAAACGAAGGAAAAATACTGGGGCTAGCATAACAAGAACCGGAATAAAGAAACACATAACAGAGCGCAATAGACTAGCCCAAATACAGCTTACCAAATTAAGAAGATTCGGAAAAATGGAAGAGAAAATAAAACTACACCTATTTAAAGCACTTGTCCGCCCCCATCTTGAATACCCACCAATACCATTAAACACGATCAGCCTTACCAACCAATTAAAACTCCAGGCAACACAAAACAAAGCCATGCGCAGAGCCTCCAAACAACGTCCCCCATACACAACCAAACTTAAAGAGCTTCACGAAAAATACAACATTTTACCACTGAACATAAGAACATACAGCCAAGCACAGGCAGTATGGCACAAACTAGAAGTCATGGAAGACGAAATATATAATCGACTAAAAACAGAGGACACCACAAGATCACACAACTGGTGGCCAAAAGGCCTTCTCTATAACCCTCAAGAGCCAGAACTATTGTACAATAAACAGTAAACAAAAGATGAGAGCATTCTACTAGTTACACAAGGACCTAGCAGACCTCTCCAACTTACACAATTATATACCACAGCATAAATAACTTCTTGACGCTTAGCCTCCTCCCCCCCCCCCCCCCCCTGTTCCCTCGACCTCGCGCGACCTCTTAGTGCGGCCTTCACCACAGCCAATCAAATCGTCTCTGCTAGGTGGATAGCCCACCTGCTCTTATTCACTACTACTTTACTTCCCGTTTCATAACTTTCCTTCTACCTTACCTCTTCTCTCCCTTCCCATGGCAAGCCATTGCCATTTTATCTCCATTATCATCATCATCATCATCAAAGCCAACTCCATGAATGCGGTTTCTATCCGCAGCACAATAATCCTTTCAAAAGAAGGTATAACCGGACCACTAATGGCTCCTATTTCGACGTTATATCTAGACAGCTCTTTTGCTACAAGGGAGTTTCTTATTTAGGACATTCCTGACATTCCAAGCAGCGACCATAAAAAGTTGTAATTTTTTTTTTTTCTTATTTTAATTTTTTTTTTGCTGGGATCTGTGGTTATGTATTTGACTGCATTAGTATGTTAGGCTGTGTCATAGGAGGGAAGATCAGCTAAAACTAATGGCCCATCACTTTTTTGGTAGATTTTAGTGTATATAAACAGAAAATAATTTCAGTTCCAATATTTTGCAACCTTTTGCTAGGTAAATCTTAGCGTGAAATTTATCGAAAATCTAACGTACAGCTGCATTAGTGCATTACAATTAAATAGTGAACATTGCTTTCTGACTTCATTCTTTAACAACCAAACTAACAATATTTTTTTCTGTTTCTGATTCTGATGCATTTATAAGTTGATAATATTTGCGATGGCTGCTTGTGTCAGGACGAGGAACCAAAAATCCAGCCATCTCAGTCACTATCTTGGGTCTGGGAGAGAGCTCCTGAAGTCGGAGTTGCCTATATTGAGAGATGCTTTGAGATGCGGTGTTTTAATCAGGCAAATCAGTAAAAAGAACCAAAGAACTTACACAAACAAAGACATTGCCAGTGATATGACCAAAGCTGTCTTGGCACAGCACACTCTGGCTAGCGCTCAGTTCAAGCCTCCAGTCATAACAAGTCAGAAGAAGATTAGTGAGAGACTGCTAGCCAGTTGGGAAAAGGCAAGAGATATCTCTCTTGGGAGAGGAAAACTTGCAGTTAAGGACAGCTTTGCCAAGCAACTGGACCAGTTATTTGACATAATTACTTGCAAGTGCCCAATTGTTCTCTGTCCTGAGTTTGGATGCGATCGTGACTGTAAATCCGAGGCCCACATCTCCTGTATTTGCAAGCGTGAACTGAAGATTCCTGTGATCGAACTGGCATTTGTCAAAGCACAGAGAGAGAAGACTGGCAGTATAGGGGCTCTCATGATTTCTAGCCAAGATATTCCGGAGTCCAAGAGACAGGAGGCTGCCACAGAGAGACAGAAGAGGAGAAGAGTTGCCGAGGAAAAGAGACTTGAGAAGGCCCAGGGTGAAGTAAAAAAGGCCGATGATTGGAGTCAAGCTGATTCAGAGTTTAATGACTTCCCCATGGCTGATCCGAGTGCTGACCAGGAGAATGGTGACTTTGTCCCTAACCCAGAAAATAATGATCCCAAACCTTCCAGGCATAAGATTCGAAATAGGAAAGATATCCCGACCATCGCTCTGGCCAGCATGCGACACCACACTGGTCTCAGAGAAACTGCAGAGATAGCAACAGCTGCCTGGATTGACGGTGGTTTGATAACACCTGATGATGTTCACCTGGTGATAGATCATAACAAAGTAAGGAGAGCTCAGGAGAAACTTGTCAGTAACCTAGAAGAGGAGTTTGATAAGGGGATAAGAGAAAATGGAATCAATTGTTTGTTCTTTGATGGGAGAAGGGATGACACTAAAGTGTTCATGAAAGTTGGAGATTCTGACAAGTTGTTCCCTGCCATGGTGAAGGAGGAACACTACTCCTGCTGCAGTGAACCAGGAGGGAAGTATTTGTGGCATTTCACTCCAGAGAAAGATGACATCAGGAAACCAGCTGAGATAGTGGCAGATAACATTGTGAACTGGCTCAGAGAGAGGAACGTAGACCAGACCCTGCAGGTCATTGGAGGGGACAGCACCAACACGAACACAGGGTGGCAAAGGGGGGTCATACAGTGGAAAGAGCGGAAGTTTGGGAGGAAGCTGGTCTGGATTGTTTGTGACCTCCACACCAACGAGTTGCCACTCAGACATCTGATCCAGGAGCTGGATGGCAAGACTCTTTCAAACAACAGATGGTCTGGTCCTCTTGGCAAGATGCTGGACTCTGCCACTGAGTTAGAAATAAATCCGAGCTTTGAAAAAATCACAGTTGGCCCTCCACTCGTTGAGCTTGCACATACTGTCATTGACGACCTGAGTACTGACCAGTACTATGGTTACATGATTTGCAGTGCCATCAAAACTGGGCTCATGCCTGATAGACTTGCTTACCTGCAGATAGGTCCAGTCTCACATTCTAGGTGGCTCACAACGGCTCTCAGGTTCTGCAGAATTTGGGTCGCTCATCATAAACTGAAAGGGAACCAGCTTCACAACCTGAGACTTATTGTCCAATTCATCGTGAGTGTCTACTTGCCAAATTGGTTCAACACCAAGGTCAAGTCATCGTTCTCCGAAGGTCCGAGGCATGTTCTCTTCCAGCTTGAGCTCCTGAGGAGTCAGCCAAGGAAGGTTGTTCAGATGTGGAGCAGACTGTGAGGAGATCTTCCTGGTATGCTCATCCCGAGGCAGTTCTGCAGACAATGCTCTGCAGTAAGGATGAGGAGGAGAGAAGAGTGGCAGTCAAAAAGATCTTGGATATGAGACTTATGAGAGGATATGGGCATGACGAATCAGTTGGTGACGATTCCTTCAGGGTCAGGAAGACTCCTGAAGTCAATCTAGGTGCCAAGACCCTCACTGATCTCATAGATCTGGATAACATCCAGGCTGGCAGTGAGCCCCCTCTTACCTGCAGCCTCACCAATGTTCAAGTCAGAGCTTTCCTGGTCAACCCCATGCATGTCCCTGCCTGGCCCTCGCACACCCAGAGTATAGAGCGTTGTGTACAGCAAGTGAGCGAGGCCAGCAGTCACGTGTACAGCCAGGAGAGGAGGGAAGGCTACATCCGAGCTCAGGTGGTCAGCAGGGAGGTGATGAGTAGAAACAGAAGCAAGAAAGACATGTTCTCTATGGTGTGCAGCAACACCGGGTCCTAGTAGTAAAACCGGTTTTTGTATTTGATGATTTTGTTTTCTAAAGGAATATTAAATTTAATAAATGTGTCAAGATCATTCGTTTCACTATTCTGGATCATTTTCATCCTAATAAATTAACCTGATGCATTTACTTTACTTTAAATAAGCTATTTAGTGGTGTTGGTAAAAGGGTGGGAATACTGAATTTTCTTAAGATTTCAAGTTAAAATTTACCTAGCAAAAAATAAAAACCTTTCAAATCTGAAGATATCACATGATTCTGCACATAGAACTACATCATTAATAAAATGGGCCGATTTTTCAAACTCAAAAAAAAAAAATTCGCCTCCGTATGACACACCCTATTAGTATGTCCTTACTGGGTGCGGTTGCTCGGTCAGGTGAGTTTTTAGGCAGGCTATATTATGGCACCTTTTCCAGCCATCTCCCCATGTGGGGTTAGCAGAGTAGCTCCTGGAAAGGGCTGCTTCATCGCATAGACAGGATCAGGTTGCACTGGTACCTAGATCCCAGTGTATAGACGACCGATTTTATCTGTAGTTGGCAGCTATCAGGCAGGGAGGTACTACCGGCTGGGGAAGATATTGGAAGCATAGTGTGTTGTCTAATGGTAGACCCTGCTGCCATATGTCTTCACAAAAATTGTGACTAAGTCCCATGTTGCTAATTTGACTGACTTTCTGCCCCATTTGCACAAAATTGCAGGGTCTCAATTGCTTCTCTTAGTTTGACAACACAACATATATATCGTTTCTTACTCGTGATTGTTTTCCATATCTGTGTTTATTTATGGCTATTTTTTTTTCGCCACCCAGTCCCCGATATGGTTCGGTGACCTGTGCCTGTGTGGGAAAAAAGTGCAGACTTGTGACTAGGGACTCCTGGTAGGCATCTTTGCCTGTCTCCGTCACCAGTCGTCTGTCGCCATAGGATGTTTGGGGTATAGGGGTTCTAATGATGATGTAAAGTTTAATGTGCTGAATGATGGTTGTAAGCATGTTGATTTATATGGTGAGGCAACAACGCAGGCTGCAACCACACATCTTGCAATGGACTGCTGAGAGCCCAGTTTATTGGGTGTCGCCTTGGTAGCCTATCGATGTTGCATTGCCTTCATCCGCCTGTGTAATCGTTGGGTTCCTGTGATGGCCACCTCTTCCGCCTATGGACCTATACACCATCAATAATGTCTTTCTATCAGCAGCTCAGGTTGTCCCCGAGTCATTTTTCATTATTGTGATAATTTTGAAGACTTTACTTACTCCGTTAATGATATGATCTCTCCAGGAGAGATGTTTATCAAAGGCTAGGTCAAGGAAATTGACAGAATTTTGAAATACTACATGAGTATTATGTAAATGAATTATTATCCTTGCAAGGAACGTTTTCTTGATAAATATGAATCCTATTATCTTTGTCGATGATTATCTAAAAGCCCACCTCTTTGCCCTCTGCTGAGGGCGTCAAGGGCTTCTTGATTCCACTCAGCTAACCGGTAATCATTTAGTACGTGATTTTCTTCAAGAGAAAAGCATTATCATATTTTATATCATTCTTTCAATGACTTTACATAGGCAATATGTAAGGTCAGTAAGTCGGAACGAACTGCATGGTCACTAGTTTCAGGAACGTTCGAGGCGTCCCGCTCCCCTTGTTACTTGCAACTCTTTAACCAAGTTTGTTTTACTTTGATGTTGAAATATGTCGTATATTATTCTGTCCTCCGGGACTGGTATCCTTAACGAATTTTAATGGACGATATAGTTAGCCCAAGAACATACTGTTGTAAACCTCCTGCCCCCCCCCCCCCCTCAAGGAAGCGAACTGGGGATTATAATTTGCGAGGGTACACGCATTCGGAAACTAGCATGCTAGACAGTTGATCACGGACCATCCCTCAGAGGACGGAGTCTCTCTGTTGATAGTGAAAACGTATTCTTGCCAGGGACTGCATTTACTCTCCTCGATAAATCTTCGTGTTTGAACACTACGTCTTGCGTGCTCTACCAGATTGCTCTGAGTAGGGGCTCTATGATAGACTCTGTCAACTGCTTGTTCAGAAGCTGAAGTCCACCATGAAACTCACTCTTGCCATTGCTAGTAGAAAAATTCTGGAATAGCTTTTGTTGCTGCATTTTATGTCTCGGCATTGGGCTTTAACACCAATTGTCTACATGTAGCTCAGCAGAGTTAGGTCTTTAGCGCGCTGGAGGAACAAACTTCCACAAGGTTGTAATAAAATATTGTTCCTAGATCCTAAAGCCACATACAGTTAAGGTCTTACTGCCGGGCCTTATAACCCAAAGTCCTGTTGGTCCAAGGTCTTATTACTTCCTCCTATTATTACGGTCTTATTACTGTATTTGAAACGCAGAACCAGCAAGAGCAGTGGTTCTCAACCTGGGGGCCATGGCCCCCAAGGGAGCGACGGAGAGCTGTTATAAATTGTACGTTTCCAAATAATGTTGGGAATCTGAATTAAACAAAACTTGTATTACTTATTTTGACTTGGCAGAAGAGAATTTTCATTCTTTTATTGTCATTTTGTTTAATCATAGCGACAATACAATTTTATTATTTACATACTCTGTTGCTATTTTTTTTTTTTTTTACGGATTATTTAAGATTTCACAGGTCCAGTCCTTGTCTGTGTGACAGGCGCTGGACCTAGTTGCAGAACTGACTTGTTCAGTACGTGTCCGTGTGTCATCCCTTTGCAAGTGGTGATAGGACCGAATGATCTCAGTCTGGCCTGGGATACCATCACGAAAACAGTGGAGTGTATTGTCTATGAACCATATATTGTGTTTGAGCTTGACTCAAGCATAATATACTCGGTAATTGGTGATACTTATTTTGTTTCATAATTCATGTAGTCGCTGCTTTACGTGGGTGAAATATTTGTACACTTCCTTTATTAATTATTTCCTTATTTATTGGTGCCATTGTTGTTCATACTCATTCTTTACTTAAATAATCCTACCATTTTTAGTGCTAAATTGGTATGACTCACTATTCTTCTCATTCTTCCAAGTTGGGCAGTGCTTGTCAAAGGAGGCGTGTTCTTGCTTACAGGAAGTACACTTCAGCTTGCTAGCTTGAGTGTGAATGTTTACCTGTGTGCATGTTTGTGTATGACTGTATGTGTGCTTTATGTGTGAGTGCTTGGGCGTGTTATATATGTGAATGTGTGTTTGTGTTTGCCATTCTAACTCTTGTCCTATTTATCTGTCCTTCTTTATCATTCTTTAGTCTTTATCACTTGTCTGTTCTGGGAGAAAAATAGAGGCCACGAGGATGTGAATGTTTACCTGTGTGCATGTTTGTGTATGACTGTATGTGTGCTTTATGTGTGAGTGCTTGGGCGTGTTATATATGTGAATGTGTGTTTGTGTTTGCCATTCTAACTCTTGTCCTATTTATCTGCCCTTCTTTATCATTCTTTAGTCTTTATCACTTGTCTGTTCTGGGAGAAAAATAGAGGCCACGAGGATGTTAAAAATTCCTCAAGGGGGTAATGGAGTGAAAAAGGTTGAGAACCACTGAGCTAGAAGCAAGGTCTTATTGCCTCTCAGAACAACTGGAAATCATTCAATATGAAATCTTTCAAGCAAGTATTGACAAACCTGAAGTGGTTGCTCACTTGTCTCTTACGAGGGGTTCAAGGAAGTGATATCTAAATTCTGATGAGCACAGAGGAGGGAGTCTTTGGTGTTTCTGATGGCAACACACAAGGAAATGTGTTGGAGATCTTCATAGGCACACGGGAGGGAGGGCGTTAGTGAATCTGATGGGCATACGGGAGGGTGGAGATGTGTTGATGATTCTGATGGTCACTTAAAAGAGAGGGAGAGTGTTGGTGAATATGATAGGCACCCAGGGAGAAGGGAATTGGTGACCCTGATAGGCACACCCGAGCGAAAGTATATGTTGATGATCCAGATGGATAAGCAGGATGGAATGCGTTGATGATGGGGGGAGGGGGGGGGGGGTAGAAATTATGTTGGTGATAATGATGGGAACACAAAATATGGGAAGCTCTAGGAATTCTGACGAGAACACAGGAGAAAGGATATTGGCGAATCTATTGGACACATGGGAAGGAGTAAGTATCATGGGTGATCATGATGGCACACAGTAGAGGATATACTGGTGATCCTGATGGATACGCAGAAGAAAAGGTGTTGATGAACCCGATGGACACAAAGGAGGGAAGGAGTCGATGACCTGGTGGTAACAGAGGAGAGAAGGCGTTGGTGGTCCTGTTGGGAACAAAGAAAGGGAAGAGTTGATGATCTGATGGTAATAGACGAGGGAAGGCGGTGTTGATTCTGTTGGACACAGAGAAGGGAAGGTATTGGTGATCCTGATGGGCCCATTGTTAATGACTCAAGAATATGATATTGCGATCGGGTCTGCTGCCACGGAGAGACCAGGCTTGTTTCGAGGTGAGAGGTATACGAAAATCATATTACCGTAGAATGGTAATGGTAAGCAAAGTAATAATAATACCTCATCTAATAATAACATTGGTGTCGATAATAATAGCACAATTTAGTAACAATGATAATAATAATAATAATAATAATAATAATAATAATAATAATAATAATAATAATAATAATAATTATAATGATTACCTATTTTTTGTGTTACTTTTACGAACGTAGCAGAAGAAATGTTTTTCTGTCTCTTGAGTTCTGTCGTACAAATGTCTTGTACAGAGCAATTGTTCGAAGAAAAACACCAGTTAAGCATAATTTTTTTAACCTAACCGAGCAATCTTTGAATTTGTTCTAATCAGGTAAGGTTAGAGCAGTGGTTCCCAGCCATTTTAGTACCATGCCCCACTTTTTTATCACAAATTTCTTCATGTCCCCCACCCGTTAATTGTTTAGTATGATATAACAATATCAGTTTTGAAAAAGTATAACATAAAAAATTGTATCTTTCAAATAAAACTAAAGGGTTTAACTTCAAATTTAATCAAATAAAATCCATTTTATAATGTGTATAACATATCTACCATCAGATTAAATAAATTCAATTACAATCAGTTAATGAGACCCTTGAGCCTGATGTCTACTGCAAAGAGATTTTATCCGAGGCAGAAATTTTGTTAATTTCAATCTCAAGTCGCCTCGTTTAGTGATATCCAGTCGGTTTCTTTTCTTCAGTAATAAGTCATTCACAGCACTAAATCCACATTCCACTAAGTATGACGATGGGAATGGTAACAGTAGTTTTCTTGCCAAACTACTTGTATTTGGATATTTAGCTTGTGTTTCTTCACAGAGCCACATCATTGTTCCTTTTATTTTGAACAGGGCTTTAATCGAGTCATCATTTTGTAATTCTGAAAGTTCTCCTTGATTCTCCATGGTTACATCTGACAGATCCACTAGCAATGGCTGAGTCATCCAAGATGGATAATTAATTTCTTTCAAATCAGAAAATCTGAAGTTGAAATCGCTTACCATTATTTTTAAGTGCTCCACAACAACAAGACAAGTAGCATCTGTTACCTCACATTTATTCAGCCAATAAAATTGTTCAAATTTTTTGACAGAAATATTTTCTTGGGATAATTCCAGAAATGATATAAAGTCAAATATCTTGGCCTTTGAATTAACAAGAGTCATATTTGTTCCTTGGAGCTCCTTATTTAAGACATTGAGTTTTTCAAATATATCTGCTAAATAACTGACAAGTGCTTTACCATCAACTGTCAGTAACAGAGTCATAAAAGGTTTGCCATCCAAGAACTCACTAAGAATATCAAATAATTCCATGAATCTTTTCAGGCAATTCCCATTTGATAACCACCTTACATCAGTATGAAGTAATAATCTTACATAGTCTGCATTTTGATCCTTGCAAAATTGTTTGAAAAGACGCTCACATTTGGCATTAGCTTTTATAGTGTTGATGCATTTTATAACTGCATTCAATGTCTCGTTTAGAACAGGGGAAACTTTTTTGGAAACTAAATTCTGTCTATGAATAACACAATGCACTAACAACATTTGGGGATTGTCGTCTTTCAATAATTTTAAAACTCCATTTTTCTTGCCCATCATCACTGGAGCACCGTCTGCAGCACAAGATATAATGTTCTCCATTGGTATCTGCTTATCATCTAAATATGTTTTTAATTTCTTATATATATCAATTGCAATAGTGGTGGTTTCTAATGCTTCGCAAAATAGCATATCCTCAATAAATTCTCCATTATCAACATATCTTACATAGGCCATTAACAGAGCTTCACTATCTCTTACAGTTGATTCGTCCAACTGTATTGAAAAATTTGTATATTTTAATTTTTCAACAAGTTGTACTTCTACATCACAACTCATTTCATCAATCCTGCTACTAACAGTATTATTACTGAGCGGCATGCTTTTGAGATCTTGGTCATCTTTTTCAAGAACTACTTTCAGAAAGGTTGATATTGCGGGCTTAATTAAATTCTCCCCTATTGTATGATTTTTGCCACATTTTGCTATGAGAAGAGAAATTTCATAACTAGCCTCAAGACCACGATCCTTGCTTGCACTTCTTGCAGAGAACAATGAATTTATTGTTGATCTTTTTTCAAACTTCTCCTTTAGGGATTTAAAATACTCCAGTTTTGAATTAACATGAATACTGTGTTTTGCCTTCAAATGATTTTCGAGACAACCTCTCTTCATGGATTCATTAGTCAAACATTGGTGGCACAACAGACAAAAAGGCAACCTTTCATCATGAGTCGCTGGTATGAACCCAAACAGCAAGTACTCATCTGAATACTGGCAAACTTTTTTTTTGGCGTGCACAACGTTCATTTTATGCATCATGGGGGTAACTGAAAAGTGAAAATAAAATATTTATATACTTAGGAAAATAAATTTAATATCTAACTTCTGCAACATACAAGGCACAATGTCAATATGCAGTTGCCATTTCAAGTAAAAATTGAGCTTTATATTCACAATTTTAAATTAATGTTACTGTGACAAGATCAATGAATGATTATTTTTATACATGAAACTTGCATTTGTGTTTCATTCAATACTGCTTCCATGCTTTATTGTGCACATTTAATTTGGTTGTAGTTAGTTTCCTCTGTTTTTTTAGCTTCAGTGGGAGCGTTGAGCAGCTGACTAAAACTCACCTTCTTCCTTGACAGCAGATGAAGAACTGCAAAGCTAAACAAGTCAGAAGCCATGCATATAGCTGGTGCCAGATGCACGATAACATTAGTGGGTGAACACTTGACTAGATTGCACAAGCTGTTGTGCTCAGCTAGGTTGTAATTACAATTTTACCCTATATATTTATAATTTTTACCCATATAGGGTAAAATAAAAAAAAATGTTGATATTACTATATTTTTCATATTGCCCCCTATTATTATTGAATTGCCCCTACGCCCCACGTTGGGAATCACTGGGTTAGAGGTTACATTAAATGTGGTTTGTTGGTTTAGCACTCGCACCCTCCTTCACGGCCCACACTTCCAGGCAAGTGAGCGGGGCGTCCTGACGATGCCACAGGGGAATGTAAACAAGCAGATCAAAGGCCGTGATAATTCCTGCACGTGAGTCTTGCCTTCTCACCTGGGTCTCTTATATACAGCTGAATCTCTTCTCATCTACACCTGGGTCTCTTATATACTGCTGAATCTCCTCTCATCTTCACCTGGGTCTCTCATATACAGCTGAATCTCTTCTCATCTTCACCTGGGTCTCTCATATACGGCAGTCGCCTCTCATCCATACCTGGGTCTTTCATATACACAAGAGTCTTCTCTCATCCAAACCTGGGTCTTTCATATACAAAAGAGTCTCCACTCATCTACACCTGGGTCTTTCATATACATCATAGTGACCTTTCATCCAAAACTTTCTCTCATATCTGAGTTCCCCTACACACTTGAACTTCCTCTCGTCCACATGCATATCTTCCACACCAAAATCAGCTACACTCACCTGGATACTTACTAAGGTGCGTCTTGTTGATTATTTGCCAAGCCCTTGAGTGAGAGGGCTGCCGTCTCTTATACCCAAGGTAAACGCGAGGCTGTCAAGAAGGTACTGTACATTGAGGACCCTGACAATCTGCCAACACGTGAAGCGAAGTAGGGAGATGGTATTTTTGCGAGGTCTAACTTAATCTTTCTGTCACTAAACGTTTACCTCTCCTTTTTTTATTTCTATACCTGAATGAAAATTAATTCATATAATATAAAACTTGGTTTATTTCATTTAAGTCGTATATTATTATCGGGGAGCAAAATTACATCAAAAGTTGATTAAATAAGGTTATGATAAGTTAGGTTAGGTTAAGTTAAGTTATGGTAGTTAAGGTTTTGTATGAAACTATTCATTTATATGTATTTTTTATGGACTACATGATCGTTTATGGCCAGATTAAAGTTCCAAAATAGACAATTACATAGAGTTTATCGTTAATCACCAAATATCCTTGTAGAGTGTAACACACACGCACACACACACACACACATATATATATATATATATGCAAGTAAATCACTGTAGTTGCGCGTGATCCAGGTTATTCTCATAACCACAAGGAAAGAAGAAAACACGAAGTTCCCAAGCGCTTTCGTGTAATTCACATCTTCAGGGGTGAGTACAGACTAAGGAGAAGTACAAAACAAGGTGTATATATATACAGAGGAGGGTGAGATCAGGTCCACAATGGTCAGGTATTAGTAGGGTCATTACCTAATACACCTTGTTTTGTACTTCTCCTTAGTCTGTACTCAACCCTGAAGATGTGAATTCCACGAAAGCGCTTGGGAACATCGTGTTTTCTTCTTTCCTTGTGGTTATCAGCAGTCTAGGACTGCTTTTAGTATCCTGGTGGTCCAGTAGGTAGCGTTTCCCGGTCACAGTCATGGGCTCATGGGCCGTGGGTTCGAATCCTGGCGGGTTGAGGTGTTGATTGTATGTAGAAGTCCGCGTGCTTTATTGGGCTTATGAAATATATATGGATCCTCGTGTTTCGAAGCCGGATTTGGTAAAACGTTACTCTGACCACCTACGTGATACGGGTAGTCCCCCATAGAGGTTCACGGCGCCATAAGCTTGTTGAACAGGCTTTGTGTGAAATCTAACAGAGTCTAGGACTGCTTTTAGTATCCTGGTGGTCCAGTAGGTAGCGTTCCTCGGTCACAGTCATGGGCTCGTGGGCCGTGGGTTCGAATCCTGGCGGGTTGAGGTGTTGATTGTACATATATATATATATTGTTACGAACCCCGCCACCAATTGTCACGATCTACCTACCCAGCACCACGAGCAACGCCATCTAGGGACGAAACACGAGTATGACTCGTCTTAGTTACCACTCCCCGGTTTCCCTTCTCCATATCCTGGTTGTTGCGTCACCTCCTCAAAGTCTTCTTTGTCAGCCCGAGTTCGAGGAGAGAGGACTACACTCTGGGAAGTGACCACAGGATCACCTATCCTGGAAACCTACGGCACAGTGACTACCTACCGTCTTCTACAATACTCAGCCTTACTCGTCAGCCATCTCAGCTCCGCACTTCAGTATTTGTAATCTTATATTGCCTCCCCTGCGTCCACTTTCATCAAATTATTGTATGTTGTATAAATATGTATATACTGTTAATGTTTAGGTTAAGTATGGTTAAGGGTAAATTATAGATAGCTGAATATTTTGTTAAGGAATTTATGGTACTTTATTATACACAACAAAAACTCACATCCTTTGTCTACCCTTTTATAGTCCGATTGTCTTTGTTTTTTTATTGTTGTTGCCTGTTGGGATCTGGGTAGACTTTTAACTATATTCTAAATCCCCAACTCGTAACAAATGGCGACCGTGACAGGACACGACCTTAAGTACCATATTCCTTCCTCCCTTGTAATTCCTTGTTAATTATTCCTCCCAGTCACTTCTGTTCACAATTGCTTTACGGTGGTATAAAGTTTCCTTCATATGTGTGTGCCTGTATTGGTATTACCGTACAGTAAGAGTGACAGACGTAGGATATTAGGTTCCAAGTGTCGTAAGGCTTACCTGTTATTACACGTGGCAGTCGTGTAGTAAGTCTTATCGAGTGTAGGGAAGAATCCGGATCTGTTTAATGCCGTACCCTCGCTCCAGAGTAGGCTGTTCCATAGTCACTAGTTTAGGGTGAAGTGATATCTTGGGACGCCCTACTCTATCAGGACCCCATAATTATAAAGCCTCCATTATTGTTCTTCTCATTATCTCATTCGGGGTCAATCATACCAAACTCAAGGGTTGTTAATCCGTATCTTTATATAAAAGCACTAATACGCCCTTCCTCTTTCAAGTATCTCAGGGTTGTTAATCCGGATCTTTATATTAATGCCGTAATACGCCCTTCCTGTTTACTCAAGGGTTGTTAATCCGGATCTTTATATAAAATGCCGTAATACTCCCTTCCTGTTTCAAGTATCTAAGGGTTGTTAATCCGGACCTTTATATTAATGCCCTAATACACCCTTCCTCTTTCAAGTCTCTTATCCTTATCTAAGGATCTTCTCAGAAGAACAATAATCATAAGTGTAATTTCCCTAGGTAACTTGGTTAGTTTCCGGGACTTTCTGGTTATCCACTGCCGTGATATTTTCTAGGGTAAAACACTTATCTTATCTTTTGACCATTAGTTAATTTATCCTATTTTTCTTAACAATGGCCACCTCAGGTTTTGATCTCCAGGATTTTATTGAAAATCCTTCCGTAGCTAAATTACGTGCTAATATCCTGAAGAAAGAATGGAAAGTAATAGCCAACTATTACAATATCCCATTTTCACAGCAACTGACTAAGGAAATGATAAAAAATCATGTGATTGAAATGTTGGTTTAACAAGAAGTTTTAAAAGAATCCGCTGTTGACCGATTAACGCCCATGTCCAAGAAACTTCAACCACTATCCACCACCCCTCCTCACTCAGAAGTTGCCTCAGGTCTGGCTAGCCCTCAAGAAAAAGCACAAACAGTAGACGCCTTAGAACTAGAACGAGCTAGGTTCGAGTTCCAAATCAAAATGAAAGAACTCGAGTTGGAACAGGCCAAGTTGGAACAGGCGAAGTTGGAGCAAAAGTTGGAGCATGAGGGAAGGTTGGAACAGGCCAAGTTGGAGCATGAGGGAATGTCGGAACAGGCCAAGTTGGAGCATGAGGAAAGGATGGAACAGGCCAAGTTGGAGCAGGCGGTTAGACTGAAAGAACTACAGGTGAGAGAGACAGAAGTCACCTTAACATCGGAGTTTAAATCAAAAGAAGTGGCATTAAAAGAGAAACTAGCTGCTTTTAACCCTGCTACTGCTTCTTCCCTTGTTCCCGGGTTTGATGAATCCGATATGGACGGGTCATTTAGGACTTTTGAGAAAATAGCCGGGAAGAATGAGTGGCCAAAGGACCAGTGGGTGTCGGTGTTAGTTCCTAAATTATGTGGTAAGGCTCGTAGAGTTTATAACTGTTTAGACCAGACTGATGACTATGATAACGTAAAAAAGAATATCCTCACCTCTTATGCTATCACGCCAGATGGATACCGGCAGAAGTTTCGTAAACTAACCAAAACATTTTCACACACCTTTGTTGAGGTTGCTCAAGAAAAGCTTAGGTTTTTTAAGAAGTGGTTAGAGGCTACAGAGACCTCCACATTTCAGGATTTGATAAATTTGGTAGTCCTGGAGGAGTGGAAGAGCAAGATACCATTTCACATCTTGAAGCATGTGGAGGAGCGTGGAGAGGTTAATTTAGGGGGTGCGGCTGAGGTGGCTGATGCATACGCCTTGCTGGTGGAGTCACTGGGCAGTAGAGAACGTGGTACTTCCCGACATGTTAGGTCCTCCTCTGATGACAACCTTGGGGGCGTGAGTGGTAGGTCGAAAGGTTCCACACCAACACCCCCCTGATGCAACCAAGTTTACTTGTTCTTACTGTAAAAACCCAGGCCATACGATCCAGACTTGTAAACACCCAAAGTGTCGAATTGCTAAAAGTAGTTCCCTGGATCCCAAATTCAAACCAATAGCAACCACCAATGTGGAAAGGCCCCATCAGGATCTATTCTCTTCATTCACCTATGAGGGAAAAATTTCAATCATAAAGGGGTCTCGTTCTTTCCCTAGTCGTTTACTACGTGATACGGGCGCAGCACAATCTATCCTCCTGTTTAACGTCATTCCTGATATATCTACCGCATTTACTAATGAGAGTGTTCTAATTTCAGATCTCTCATCCCATTCTTCCTATCCTTTAGCTAAAGTGCACCTCCAATGTCCCTTGATTATTGGGGAAGTGCAAATAGCCATTAGGAAAGATCCAATGCCTGTGAACGGCATTCATTTATTATTGGGTAATGACTTAGCAGGAGATCTAGTGGTTCCCAACAAAAAGACAGTCGACTCTCCCTTACCTGTCAACTCCACCACTGACCTTGGAGAAACTATTCCTCACCTTTTCCCATCTTGTGCAGTCACCCGGTCACAGAGTGTGCGAAATGGGCCCTCTTCATCTAAAACCACCTCCAATATCATCCTACCCACAGAAGATCTGTACAATAAGACCATTAGTAAGGATGAGCTCATTAAAGCCCAACAATCTGATCCATCTGTGTTCAAACAGGTGATGAAAGACCTCAGTGTGGACCATTGTACATCTTCGGCTTACAACCCACCATCCCAAGGTTGCTTGGAACGGTTCCATCAAAACTTTCAAGTCAATGCTAATAAACTATCTCCCCTCAACTATATAGTCCATACTCATGATCCCAGAAAAGATTCACAACTTGTTCACATTAATCTCATGAAACTTTACCATTCCAGGCAGTCAGAGGAAGACATCCCAGAGGCTATAAGCTTACCTGTATTGCATACTGTTTTGTCAGGGCCGGAGCCGGAGACAGATGACATGGATCTATTGGAGAATTTAGACTTCCCCCTATCTAAAGAAAACCCTGCTAACAGTCACATACTCAACAACTTGGATGAGTATTTTTCTGTTCTGAATCCATCTCAAGCAAAAGATCTCACTAAGTTATTATCAACATTTCCTAAAGACACGTCAGACCTCCCAGGGTATTGCAATATACTTAAACATGATATTAAGCTAATCTCAGATGATGTACAACCCATTAGGCAATCAGCATATCGACTAAATCCACAAAAAAGAGAGATTATGAAAAAGGAGGTAGATTTTTTGTTAAAACATAACTTAGCTGAGCCTAGTACCTCCCCCTGGGCTTCACCTTGCCTTCTCATTCCAAAACCCGATGGCACTTTTCGTTTGATTGAAGATATAATAGACAGCATAGGCTGTGCCAAATTTATATTTACCGTGGACCTGTTGAAAGGATATTATCAAGTGGGACTCACGGATAGGGCAAAAATAATCTCGGCATTTACGACTCCATTTGGTCTTTTTCAATATTTGGTTATGGCGTTTGGCTTTTCTAATGCTCCGGCCACATTCCAGAGGGCCACCAATTACCTAATTCAGGACCTAGGTGGGACGTTTGCCTACCTGGATGACCTGGTGGTGGTATCGGACGGCTGGGACGAACATCTGGTGCGTTTGGAGATACTATTGGCACGACTGCAAGAGACTGGATTCACCATAAACCTGGCTAAATCTGCTTTTGGCCGGGCCTCAGTGACTTACCTGGGACATATCGTTGGGCATGGTATGGTGAGACCCAAGGACGCAAACGTTAAAGCCATCTTGTCCTTCCCCACTCCAAGGACGAGGAAGGAACTCATGCGCTTCCTGGGGATGTGCGGCTACTACCGTCGGTTCTGCAGTAACTTCTCCAGCGTGTCCGGACCCCTCACAGACCTTTCCAGTTCTGCTGTCCCTTACATCTGGAACCAGAGGTGCGACCAGTCTTTCCACCGCCTCAAAGCCTTCCTTGCCTCCAAGCCTGTAGTCCACCCCCCTGACTACACCTCGCCCTTCCATCTGCAAATCGACGCTAGCGGTGTCGGAGTGGGGGCTGGGCTCCTACAACCCATCCCAACCACTGATGTCCTTCACCCTGTGGCATACTACTCCGCCAAGTTGAAAAAACATCAGACCAACTACTCGACCATAGAGAAGGAGGCCCTGGCTCTGGTGGTGGCAATAAAGAAGTTTGAATGTTACCTCCAGTCTTGCCCACAAACAACCCTCGTCTTCACCGACCATAACCCACTCACGTTCATCCAAACCAACAAGACCTCCAACCAGCGAATCCTCCGCTGGGCTCTCCTCACCCAGCCCTATAATCTACAAGTCCGGCACATAAAGGGGGTGGACAACATGATTGCGGACTCCTTATCCCGAGCTCCAGTGGAAATGCAGCAGCTACTCTCCAGACGCACCAGGTGATCACCTCCTTCGCGCCCGCGCTACGGAGGTCTTTGGGGGGGGGGGGGGGGTGTTACGAACCCCGCCATCAATTGTCATGATCTTCCTACCCAGCATTACGAACCACGCCATCTATTGTCCTGATCTACCTACCCAGCACCACGAGCAACGCCATCTAGTGACGAAACACGAGTATGACTTGTCTTAGTTACCACTCTCGGGTTTCCCTTCTCCATATCCTGGTTGTTGCGTCACCTCCTCAAAGTCTTCTTTGTCAGCTCGAGTTCGAGGAGAGAGGACTACACTCTAGGAAGTGACCACAGGATCACCTATCCTGGAAATCTACGGCACAGTGACTACCTACCGTCTTCTACAATACTCAGCCTTACTCGCAGCCATCTCAGCTCCGCACTTAAGTATTTGTAATCTTATATTGCCTCCCCGGCGTCCACTTGCTTCAAATTATTGTATGTTGCATTAATATGTATATACTGTTAATGTTTAGGTTAAGTATGGTTAAGGGTAAATTATAGATAGCTGAATATTTTGTTAAGGAATTTATGGTACTTTATTATACACAACAAAAACTCGCATCCTTTGTCTACCCTTTTATAGTCCGATTGTCTTTGTTTTTTTATTGTTGTTGCCTGTTGGGATCTGGGTAGACTTTTAACTATATTCTAAATCACCAACTCGTAACAATATGTATATATATATATATATATATATATATATATATATATATATATATATATATATATATATATATATATATATATATATATACATATATATATATCTTGATAAAATCACACGTTGTTTCCATTTTCCCGTGTGATTTTATCAAGATTTATCTTATCCACGTTTTCATTGTGGATTTTCATAAAATATATATATATATATATATATATATATATATATATATATATATATATATATATATATATATATATATACATATATATATATATATATATATATATACATATATATATATATATATATATATATATATATATATATATGTATATACATATATATATATATATATATATATATATATATATATATATATATATACATATATATATATATATATATATATATATATATAAATATATATATATATATATATATATATATATATATATATATATATATACATATATATATATATATATATATATATATATATATATATATATATATATATATATATATATATATACTGTATACTAGCGGAATTGCCGCCCTCCGGGCGGCTCTTTCGCTAGGCCACGGTTGCACGCCACCCTCCGGGAGTCTCCACATTGTCTCACTGTAGTGCATTAAGGTAGACCACATTTTTGGTTTTGCCATTAGGAGCAAGTGTGCACTGATTTTTGCCAGTTCCCACTCTGTAGCATCCAACATAGAGCTGTCCATGAGAGAAGCAAGGAAACACCAGGTTTAGGCCAACCATCTTTAGGAACTGTCCCTGGCTTTTGTAGATGGTCATGGCAAAGCTCACTTTAACCGGGAACTGAAGTCGCTTGAACTCAAATGGCAGGTCAGTGGTGATGAGAGGTATCCTTGGTATAAAAACGTCCTCTCCTTTAGCTTTTCCTGTCAGTATTGTAGCTTCTAGTACATGTGGCATCATGTTCTTCACCACCAGTCTTGTGCCATTGCAAAGGATTGGTGGTTCAAAATTTCTTAAGAGCATTATAGGAGTTCCAATCTTGAGAGTGAGGTGGTGAGGAGGCATTCCAGCGGGCTCCAAAGAATTAAGGAATCCTGCAGGGTACTGGACTGTTTGGTCCTGGTCGATTACTGTATCAACAGATTTGAGTGAGGTCCCACTGCCTGGAGGTTGTCTGAGTAGAGTCATGTTGATTTCAGCCACTGTTTCATTCTTTGGTGCCAGAATTGCGCGTTCACGCAGCCACTTGTGATCCTTGTAGTGGTGGATAATGTTTGGGTAGACCATGTTAGTGAGCTCAGTTGAGGACTTTACGACATTTCCCCATCCTTGAGGAATGAATATTTGTCCTTCTGAATCAACAGGGTAAGTTCCATTCCAAATCTGTAGAAGAAGGTTTGCAAACCGTCCAGCATCCTGATCTCCTTGTAGATGTACTCTCATGTTTGTGGATAGAGTGAGTGTCTGAACACTTCTCGAAAGGTATGATGCCTTGAGGCACTCATTCAGTTCATCAGCTGGAGTGCTTCAACGAATGACAGGTGGGGTCTGGCGAAAGTCTCCAGCAATGACCATTGTAATGCCATCCATGAAATAGTCATTTTCTAGTATGTCTTGCAAGGTCCTGTCCAATGCTTCAAACACTAACTTGTGAGACATAGTGCATTCATCCCAGACTATGAGGCTGCATTTTTCTAAGAGTTTTGCCTTTGCCGATCCTTTTTTGGATTCTCATTGTGAGCGAGGTTGAGAGGCAGTTTAAAAGTTGAGTGCGCAGTACGTCCTCTTTCTAGTAGTGTTGCAGCAATGCCTGAGGAATTTTTTTTTTTTTTACGGGATATAGCCCATCCGGGCACAGGTCAAACGACCCACAACGGAGCCTGGGGGCGAAAAGAAAAGAAGGAAAGAAGTTGAAAATATACAAAAAAAGGTTATACTATATTAATCTACACCACGAAGATGCCGGAAAACCAGCTTTTTAAAGTGTGACAGATTGTAAGAGCATGGAAACACAGAAGAAGGCAGAGCATTCCACAGTTTGGCTGTGTGAGGAAAGAAGGAGGTACTATAACGGGTTATTCTCGTGTGACCGACATCCACAGAGAAATGGTGGGCACCGCGGGCAAGACGTGTGTTACGAACCCACGGCCTTGTCGGCGGTACACAGGATGCCAAATCCACTGAACATTGCCCGTTAAAGTACCTGTAAAAGAGAGAGAGTGAAGCAACATTGCGGCGAACAGAAAGGGGAGAGAGATTGTCGACTAAAGCAGGAGAGTTAATAAGACGAAATGCCTTTGATTCCACCCTATCTAATAGTTGGACAGAAGAAGAGCCACCCCAGATATGAGAGCAGTACTCCAAGTTAGGACGAATGAATCCCTTATATACTTGGAGCAACTGCTCAGGAGTGAAGTAGCTGCGGCATCTGTACAGCATTCCCAACTTTCGGGAGGCAGCTTTAGTTATACTAAGGATGTGTGATTTCCCGGACATATTGGAGGAAATGGTGAGGCCTAACATATTTATTTCAGAATTTGGGAGGATGATAGCGTCCTGAAATGTAATTGGTGGGAGATACCACAGGAAGAGCAAAATCCCCATGATGACGTACTTTGGCCAACAGATGGTTGATCAGGAATGTTTTTCCTGTCCCGCCAGGTGCATGGAGAAAGATCATACCTCCCTGCAACGCTTGTATTGCTTGCAAGATCTGTTCATAAGCATTCGCTTGATCAGGCAGCAGGTGAGGCTCATTTTCTTCAAGAAAATTCACCAGAACTTCAACTGAGCAGTCTGTCTCTCTGAGCAACTCCCTATTGGCAACTACTGTTTAGTCCCCAAAACTTCTTCTTCCATCATTAGTTAAGTAACGGTGTATGTAAGTTCCACTACAACGGTACAGCAAAGTAAATTTTTTTGGCATTAAACTGTTATTATTTTATTGTCTAATCATCACTACATATAACACCACCCATCATCACTACATATAACATCATCCATCATCACTACATATAACACCATCCATCATCACTACATATAACACCATCCATCATCACTACAGATCGGTAGTTTCCGAGATTCTCGTGCGGACACACACAAACAAACACACAGACATACTTCTTTGTTATATATATATATATATATATATATATATATATATATATATATATATATATATATATATATATATATATACATTTATATATATATATATATATATATATATATATATATATATATATATATATATATATATATATATATATATATATATATCTTGATAAAATCACACAGGGAAAAGGGAAACAATGAAGCACCTTAGCTTTCGTCTTTATTCAAGACATCTCCAGAGGCAACTCTGAAGATGTCTTGAATAATGACGAAAGTTAAGGTGCTCCATTGTTTCCCTTTTCCCGCTGTGTGATTTTATCAAGATTTATCTTATCCACGTTTTCATTGCGGATCTACATGAAATATATATATATATATATATATATATATATATATATATATATATATATATATATATATATATATATATATATATATATATATATATGTTACTGGGAGAGAAAAGGAGAGAAGAGAAGACAGAAATGCTGCGTTTAGCACGTTGCAGGGGTGAGATGCAGTTTCTTAGAACAAATTTTTCGGGGGGGGAGGGGTCGTACGCATGTTTTCTCAGCACATGAAGACAGTGCTGTCTTTTTTTAGGGGGTCGATTGTAATATTCAGAAATTTCAGAGTAATTTCAAACGCCGCTCCATTCGCGATACTGAGTTTTCAAGGTCGTCTGAGGGAATAGAGCGCTCCCCGCACATAGCGAGAGGTTGTGGAACTAGGCCTATATGATATTTCATGTAATTTGCCGAATTAATAATGATGCGATTCATGAAGTTAAGGGACTATTATTGAATTGGAAATTATTATAGATCGCTTATCAGTCTGAATAATGTTACGGGTGTCCCAAGGAGTTATTAGTTAGGCGGAAAATATGTCACGTAGGCCTCAGCTAACGCCTTGAGAGGACACGAGGCTGGCTAGCTCTCAGTCACGCGAAAGCATTCGGATCAACAAGACGTCCCTGCGCGTCCGTCATACAAATAGTCACGTGGCCTAGTCACCTGTGTTGCGCTATTGCAGTATAACAAGTAGGTCTCATTCGATCTCAGACAGGGTTTAGATAGGGCAGTGATAAAGTTAACAAGAGCTAACAGTGAGTTCATTTCAGGGTTTCCGTCAGAACCCACTTGACTGCGAGAAATTGACTGCAAGAGCGATGACTGTGAGAGATTGACTGCCGTTTGAGACTGCCGTTGATGATTGAGGATTGGCGATTGTCGCCGTTGGACAGATCAGTGTAGGCTTCTCACTGTTTAGCGGAGTATCAAAGGATCTCTTGAGTGAATCTAGCCGTCTGGGTCCCCAGCTGACGACGGAACGATCGTTGGGGTCATCACCTCTCCTCTACCTCGGCTCACAATACCACATATCTCAAGCAGCTTAGTGAAACCCTTTTGCTAACGGAAAACTAAAGCTTCTCTCAACTGTACAAGGTCTGACTGGCTCACTCCCTTCCGCTTCATGGATGTACTGGGGGTAAAGTGAAGCCAGCTGAGTGATACAGGGCCACACACTGGGGCCAAGAGTCAGTGGAGTTTAGAGGTACACCTTCCAAGATGGAGAAAGGCTGATTTGGGCCTTAAACTACGGGTGCCTGTTGGTTGTGCCTTAAACGACTACGGAGTGCAGGTGGAATCTGTGTGTGTGTTAGGCTAGAAAGCATGGTTCACGGGTATTGGTGGACTCAGTAACTTCTTAATAATAGTGACAATATTTTTGTGTGTAGTTAATACTATTTTTTCAGTTACTAATGTATGCTGCGTGCATTTAATATTTCTTTATAATCTCAATCTCAGGTATAACCTTTGTTCCCCAGAGTAGTGTTTAAGTTAGGTTAGGAGGTGTGTATCTGTTGGGGTAATATAATTTTGTTGAGCGCCCTGAAGGCCTATTCAGGGTGGAGTTAATAAGCTCTGATTTTTATACCATTTTCTCAGTGCTGGATATGATTTTGGTGAGTGCCCTTTAGGCCTATTCATTGTAGAGTTATTAATTTTTTATTTTTTTAATACCATTTTCTCAGTGATTGATATTTTGTTGAGAGCCCTTAAGGCCTGGTTCATGTGTGCAAGCAACATTTCTTAATACCTTAAACTTATTATCCTCAAATGAGGCATTGCCTGAGTTTCTAATAATTTCAACATCATGTATAACTTTTATTCCCCAGAGTAGTATTTTAAGTTCAGGTTAAGAAGTGAGCATATTGGTGTACCACTATTTGATTGTGTTTGTAGTGTTGGAGGGAATATAAGTGTAAATTTTACAGTGTGTCTCATTCATCCCAGTCACAGACGCTATCCTTCCACGGGTCACGGACAATTAATTTTGTTTAGTAAAGTTAAGTGCTCTTGTGCTGGTTCGGGATTTCTCACTAAGGGGCGCTTCCACTGCAATTACCATCTAATAATCTTTAATAAACCCCAAGTCAAGTGAAAAATTAAAGTCCAGTAATTCCGACCGGTTACACACACATATATATATATATATATATATATATATATATATATATATATATATATATATATATATATATATATAATGTGTGTGTGTGTGCGTGATTATATGAGAGAGATAAAGTTAGAATATTTCGCTGACAAAATACAGCTAAACAATAAGTAGATTATCATACACTTCCGAGTGATTTAGTAAGAACGTCAGATCCAACGGTTCTATAAAGACAACTTGCTGGTAACTACCCTGTAATATTCTGCTAAACGGTCGTTAATACCTATTATCTAGTCCATGTGGGATAACACCATTAGGCTAGCAACTCACGGCTTTGATGGCCTTCAGCCTCGAAGCCGATTGGTTGAGCTCTTCCCCAATCAGAACTCTGAATAGCCAGCTGCAATGGGACGTCATAATTGATTATGAGAGGAATTAGCGCCGAACGTGGTTGTCGAAGTGAGGTACTGTACTTGCTCATCCCCAGCCTTCCTATTGTAACTATATTTAGCCCGCTCAGTGAATACAGCTATCTCTCTCTCTCTCTCTCTCTCTCTCTCTCTCTCTCTCTCTCTCTCTCTCTCTGGTAGAAGCTAGTTTGATTAAGGAATTAAAATCAATAAACCTTAGTGATGGTCAGTTCAAAACTGATAATATGTTACATAAATTTATTTGTCAGTGGTGCAAGGTTAAAAATGCTTTGAAAACCTTTGATCTAGATGTATGATAGTTATTTAGTGGGTCCCTTATTTTTGACCTGACCTGACTAGTCACGTCACCCCCCTTCTCTTAAGCTCCTCTACGTGTGTGTTGGTGTGGGGATTAGTGGATGACATCATTATGACCTGACCTTATGTTTTATAAGGTCACCCTGTATATTTAAGCCTCTCTCTGTCCATGTAATCCAGTTGCCTCTGAAGATGTATTGAGTAAAGACGAAAGCTAAGGTGCTCCGTTGTTTCCCTTTTCCCGTGTGATTTTATCAAGATATATATATATATATATATATATATATATATATATATATATATATATATATATATATATATGTGTGTGTGTGTAGCCAGTCGGAATTACTGGACATTAATTTCTCACTAGACTTGGGGTTTATTAAAGATTATTAGATGGTAATTGCAGTGGAAGCACCCCTTTGAGAGAAATCCCAAACCAGCACAAGAACACTTAAATTTACTAAACAAAATGAATTGTCCGTGACCCGTGGAAGGATAGTGTCTGTGACTGGGATGAATGAGACACTCTGTAAGATTTAGACACTTATATTCCCTCCAAAACTACAGACACAATCAAATAATGGTACACCAATATGCGCACTTCTTAACCTGAACTTAAAACACTACTCTGGGGAATAAAGGTTATACATGATATTGAAAATATTAGAAATTCAGACAATGCCTCATTAGACAACAATAAATTTAAAGTATTAAGAAATGTTGCTTGCACACATGAAACAGGCCTTAAGGGCTTTCAACAAAATAATATCAATCACTGAGAAAATGGTATAAAAAAATAGAACTTATTAACTCCACCCTGAGTAGGCCTTCAGGGCACTCAGCAAAATTATATTACCCCGACAGATACACACCTCCTAACCTAACTTAAACACTACTCTGGGGAACAAGGGTTATACCTGAGATTGAAATTATAAGGAAATATTAAATGCACACAGCATACATTAGTAACTGAAAAAATAGTATTAACTACACACCAAAATATTGTCACTACTATTAAGAAGTTACTGAGTTCACCAATACCCATGAACCATGCTTCCTAACCTAACACACACACAGATTCCACCTGCACTCTGTATTCGTTTAAGGCACAACCAACAGGCACTCGTAGTTTAAGGCCCAAATCAGCCATTCTCCACCTTGGAAAATGTACTCTTGGTCCCAGTGTGCGACCCTGTATCACTCAGCTGACTTCACTTTACCCCCAGTACATCCATGAAACGGAAGGAAGTGAGCCAATCAGACCTTGTACAGTTGAGAGAAACTTTAGCTTCACGTTAGCAAAAGGGTTTCACTAAGCTGCTTGAGATATGTGGTATTGTGAGCCGAGGTAGAGGAGAGCTGATGACCAAAAACGATCGTCACGTCGTTAGCTGGGCACCCAGACGGCTAGGTTCACTCAAGAGATCCTTTGCTACCCCGTTAACCAGTGACAAGCCTACACTGATCGGTCCAACGGCGACAATCGCCAATCCTCAATCATCAACGGCAATCTCAAACGGCAGTCAATCTCTCGCAGTCAAGTGGGTTCTGACGGAAACCCTGAAATTAACTCACTGTTAGCTCTTGATAACTTTATCACTGCCCTATCTGAGATCGAATGAGACTTACTTGTTATACTGCAATAGCGCAACACAGGTGTCTAGGCCACGTGACTATTTCTGTGGACGGACGTTCAGGGACGTCCTGTTGGTCCGATCGCTTTCGCGGGACTGAGGACCAGCCAGCCTCTCGTCTCCCCAAGGAGTTAGTTTAGGCCTACGTGATATATTTTCCGCCTAACTAATAACTTTATTGGGACACCCGTAACATTATTCAGACTGATAAACGATCTATCATTAATTAAAATTTAGTAACTGATATTTCGTTTCATAATTCGCCTCCATATTAATTCGGTAAATTACATTTAGTATAGTATAGGCCTAGTTCCACAACCACTCGCTACGTGCGGGGAGCGCGGTCCTCCCTCAGACAAGCTTGAACTCAGCATCGCCCAAGGCTCGGCGTTTGAAATTAAACTGAATTTCTTAATATTTCATATATATATATATATATATATATATATATATATATATATATATATATCTATATATATATTTTATGAAAATCCACAATGAAAACGTGGATAAGATAAATCTTGATAAAATCACACGGGAAAATGGAAACAACGGAGTACCTTAGCTTTCGTCTTTATTCAAGACATCTTCAGAGGCCTCTGAAGATGTCTTGAATAAAGACGACAGCTAAGGTACTCCGTTGTTTCCATTTTCCCGTGTGATTTTATCAAGATATATATATATATATATATATATATATACATATATATATATATATATATATATATATATATATATATATATATATATATATATATATATATATATATATATATATATATATATATATATATATATATTGCAGGCATTGATCACGGGAGAATTCTAAACCACAGAGGCAGAGGGAAGTATTTTTTCTATATTTACTGTAGTAACGCAATGGTATCACATTAAGTGTCATGTGCCTACAATTAAAAAAAAAAAATGCGGATTCCGACGGAATACGCCCTGCAATTTACTTTACGCAATTGAGAATCACCAGAATCACCGTATGTATGTATATATGTAAGTATGTATTTACGTTGTTTATATAAATATATATATATATATATATATATGCAAGTAAATCACTGTAGGTGCGCGTGATCTAGGTATATGCTGATAACCACCAGGAAAGAAGAAAACACGAAGTTCCCAAACGCTTTCGTGTAATTCACATCTTCAGGGGTGAGTACAGACTAGTCTGTACTCACCCCTGAAGATGTGAATTACACGAAAGCTCTTGGGAACTTCGTGTTTTCTTCTTTCCTGGTGGTTATCAGCATATATATATATATATATAATCAACACCTCAACCCGCCAGGATTCGAACCCACGGCACACAAGCCGTTATGGCATAACAAAATGGGGGCCTGTGTCCGGGATATTTTGGTTAAAATTAAGTGAAATTAAGTTAAACAGTTAAAATCATTAGGAGTGAAGTTTGCGAATTATTTTTCGGTACAAGTTTTCTCCACTAGTCGGTAAGTTGCCATATATGTTTAAAATGAAGCCTTTTGACTTAGCTAAGTTCATTGGTGAACCTTCAGTGTTAAGTTTGGAGTGTAGTACCATTCGTAAAGATGATTAGGTTTCGTTGGCTAAGCATTAAAAAGTAGAGATTAAGTCAAACTGGAAAAAGGCAACTGTTAAAAATGCTGTAATTAGAAGTTTGGTGGAAAAGTCAATTTTGGAAGAGTCTGCAGTCCAACTGTGTGAGATGGAGGAAGATCCGTCAGTAAAGTTAATAGAGTTGCAGTTAGAAAGAAAGAAGCTGGAGTTGGAAATGAAGTTAAGGTTGCAGGAAAAAGAAATGGAGGACAGAGAAAGAGAAAGGGAGGACAGAGAAAGAGAGAGGAAGAGCAGAGAAAGAGATAAGGTATTCCAGTTAGAGTTGTTGGACAAGAGAGTTACTCTGGAGTCATGTGACGTCAAGTTTGCTGTAATTAAAGTGACAAAGTTTGTGCCAAAATTTGAGGAACATGATCCGGAAGAGTTTTTCATCCAATTTGAGCAGATTGCCATAACACTTTCCTTTCCTCAGCAGTATTGGCCCTTGCTGATCCAGTCTGTCCTTATGGGCCAAGGCCGTTCCACTTACTTGTCCCTAACCTGCTCTCAGCAAAACGATTATTCTGTGGTCAAGGAAGCCATTTTGAAATCTTACCAGTTGACAGCAGAATCACACAGAAATAAGTTTAGAAATACATTCAAATTGCCCGATCAGTCATATATCGAATATGGTCACACTGTCAATAAGTTGCGCAACAGATGGCTATCGGCTAGTGGAGTTAAGACCTATGATGAACTTTGTGAATTGATTGCACTAGAGCAGTATTTGAGAGGTGTCCCCACAGACGTCCGTATGCATGTTTGTGAGGAGGAAGCTACAACTATTGAGAGAACTGCCATTTTGGCGAAAATTTTCAGTCTTATTCATAAACATAAAGTTAATGAGGTTCCAGGCCCAGCCGTGACTCCAGCTTAAGGTAACACAGGTAATAAACTCTCCTTTGAGAATGTTGGCGGAGGTTTTGATGGTCATGGTAGTAGTGGATTTAGCGGGGTTATGACTTCTATGTGTTGTTATTGTAGAAAGCCTGGTCACTATATTGCCCAATGTCATAAGCACAAAGCTAAGGACTCCCATGAAACGCCTGTTGCTAATTTTGCGCTTCTCTCAGCAGATGATGTTGATACGGTTTCTGACCCAGTTTGTGTGGATCCTAAGGATTTGTTCCAGTCCTTTCAGTTTCCTGGTTTTGTCTCCGTGTCCTTGGGTAGTCCTGCTGTCCCTGTGAGTATTTTGAGGGATACTGGTGCTTAACTTAGTATTCTGTTGAAAATTGCTCTTCCATCTGTGGAAGAGGCTTATACTGGTGAGCATGATGTGTTGCGGGGCGCTAGTGGAACCACTTGCGTTCCTTTGTGTAAAGTGTAACTTCGGACGGACCTTTTGTCTCAGCCAGTTACAGTAGGGGTTCAGGAGGTTTTGCCAGTGGAAGGAGTAACGTTCCTCTTGGGAAATAATATAGCTGGTAGCCTTGTTGTTCCGGATCCAGTTGTGTGTTCTACACCTTTGAGTAATAACCCTGCTTCAGACCTTGTAAGTAAGTGTGTTGGGTTATTCCTTTCTAGTGCTGTAACCCGTAGTCAAGCTAAAATGGTGACATATGGGACAGATGTGAGTGATCAATGTGATGTTTTGCCTGATTATGATTTGAATGGACTGTTTGATGTTAAGCCAGAGCAGTTAAATGCAGGTTTAGTAGATCAACCTGTCAGTGATGAGTCAAGTGATGTAAAGGCAGATTCTAAGGATCATATGAATGTTGATTTCAGTAGCCTTCCTGTCACAAGAGAGATGTTGATTTCTGCTCAAGAATCTGACCAGTCGTTGGTTCCATTATTTGCTAGGGTCGTATCAGAACCAGAGAGCCATTATGAATCTAGTGTTTCCTCAGGCATAGCAGATTTTTTCTATACATGTCATGTATGCCAATTAGCTGGTAAGCCCAATCAAGTATTGTCACCTGCATCTTTAAAACCTATACCTGTTGTTGATGAGCCATTTGCAAAAGTAATCATTGATTGTGTGGACCCTCTTCCTTAAACTGAGTGTGATAATGAATATTTGTTACCGGTGACGTGTGCTTCCACTAAATAACCAGAAGTTATACCTGTGCGTGCACTTGGTTTATATTATATTATATGTTGGTTTATATTACATCTATTGTATGTTATCAGATGTACAACACAGTTTAGTTTGGGATTCTCACCAAGTGAACTGATATTTGGCCGGAATATCCTTGACCCTTGAAATTATTGCATGAGAATCGCGTAGAAGATGAAATTGCAGAAGATAGAAATTTTAATGTTGCGGATAATGTGCTTTTGTTCTTGCCCATTAGGAAGTTTCCCCTACAAGCTAAGAATCAGGGTCCCTTTGAAGTTTTGAGTAAGGTAGGAGATGTTAACTATGTCATAGCCACGCCTGAACGTACAAAAACTAAAAGACTAGTACACGTGAATCTGTTGAAACCCTATTGTGGTAGACCTGATAAAATGGTGTTGTATTGTGATATTGAAATTCGACATATGAAGGTGTAAGGAAAACATTATTGCTGATACTCTGTCTAGGCTATATTAGGTAGATTTGATTACTGTGTGTTGCCAATGTTACCCCCAAGTTATGTAAATATAATTTCGTATAATGATGTGTGAGCAGGGCTTGTATTTGATACATAAAATATTTTTCTGTATGTATGTAGGTATTTTTGCAGCTTAACGTGGGAGTTCATTAATATTAGTTTTTAGGTTGGTAGTTCCAGGAGTATGGAGCGATGTCAGTCACTGGCTGGCCTTAGGAGTAGGAGGACGTCTCAGTTTGTCAGTGGTGGATAACTTTTCAAATAGGGTTTAGTTGAATACTATCTATTCAGTGCTGCTCTATTATGATTTATTTTGTGTAAAGTGCAATCAATAGTTATTACAAAGTAGTTTATGGTTATTTACTGTGCATATATTAGTGGTTTATTAAGGATTATGCTGATTCTTTATTATCATGGTTTAATTTATCTTATGGAACCTACACACTTATTATGGTAATATTTTGTTATTAAATTTTACTTAAATCTTTTGAAATGTGTATAATTCCAAACCTTCACTCCTGAGCTGTTGGGATAAAGAGAGGGCTGTGATTGAACCTTGAACTAAGTTGTGCTGAGCTGCCAATTTGTTTTTTTTTTGCTGTGCTATATTTGCCCTCATTAGTATATTAATCTTTAACGGAATTCAAGTATATACGTTATGGCATAACAATATATATATATTATTATACAAACAATATCTCACTGGTCGGGAATCAAACTCTGGACCTCTGCGTGTGAACAGAGATCGCTACCACCGCGCCACAACGACAACAAAAGGAACTCTAGGCTTTGTTATATTCCACACAAAGACTGTTCAGTGTGCTTGTTAAGCACCGTGAACCTCCATTGGGAATTGTCCGTGCCAACTAGGCACTAGGCATGTATATATATATATATATATATATATATATATATATATATATATATATATATATGTTGGGCTCAGAAAACGAAAAGCGACCACAACGCGTTATGGTTGTTTTCAAAATAGCCAGAAGAGATATTTTGCTATATGTTAGGTTAGGTTAGGTTTGTTTGGATTGGGTTAGGTTAGCTTAGGTTAGGTTTGGTTAGGGTAGTTTGGATTTGGTGAGGTCAGGTTAGTTTGGATTGGGTTAGGTCAGGTTAGGGTAAAATCCAAAGGCAAAATTTCGCTTTCTGGTTATTAGAGTGTCCATCTGGTGTTAGAGTGTCCCTCTGGTGTTAGAGAGCGTCTAAGTGATGTTATAAGGCGTCCATCTGGTGTTACAGTGCGTCCATCTGGTGTTAGAGTGTCCCTCTGGTGTTGGAGAGCGTCTAACTGGTGTTAGAGGGCGTCCCTCTGGTGTTGGAGAGCGTCCATCTGGTGTTAGAGTGTCCCTCTGTTGTTAGAGAGTGTCTAACTGGTGTTAGACTGCGCCCCTCTGGTGTTAGAGAGCGTCCACCTGGTGTTAGAGTGTCCCTCTGGTGTTAGAGAGCGTTCAACTGGTGCTAGAGAGTGTCCATCTGGTATTTAAAATGTCCATCTGGTGTTAGAGAGCGTCCATCTGATGTTAGAAAGCGTCCAACTAGTGTTAGCGAACGTCCATCTGGCGTTAGAGTGTTTTGACTTACTTTATTTACTGGTGGGTGTACATTTTATCATTTTATAATAAGTAAGGGGGGTTCAATTGTTTCTATTTTTTACTTTAAGATCATTTACATACTTATAGTCATTCACTTATTACTGGGAACTCGTTATTGTTATTACATTAGTCAGGTGACACATAAAGATATATCTTCGTTCCTAAATTTATTCAAGTAAAGGATGTGATGTGAGGTTATATGTCTTATCCCTATTTCTAACTAGATATACCGTTGGAGGAAATTTACTCGATGCCCGTACGATTACAGAGAAACATACATCACTTACAGCGCCCAGTACTGCTGCCGCCCCCACGCGAGATAGCCTGACTACACCCCTCCACACCCAAAGCCACACTGACTGTACATAGCTGACATTTTCTGTAAGGAGTATATTCGGATTATCCATTCAGATTCTAACTTTCAAAGAATATTTAGGTACTATTATTCCACTGATTGGCTAGTTCATAATATGGGCATAGTCAAATCAGTTCTATGGGTTGAGTTATCTGGCAGTCGGTATAGGCATCGGGTCCTTCTTGAGAGGACGATGAAAGGTGACGGATTGGGGTAATTGTCGCTTTACAGGCACTGTAAACATACAGGGACCCACAGATCAACTTTCAAGTTCCCATCGTGTCCACTAGCTATCGTGTGCGTAGACGTGCGTGGGCGTCCCTTTAATTGCAAGTAAGCATCCAACTAGTGTTAGAGAGGATACATCCGGTGTTAGAGAGAACCTATCTGGTGTTAGAGAGCATCCATCTGGTGTTAGAGAACGTCCATCTGGTGTTAGAGACCGTACATCTGGTGTTAGATTGCTACTAACTGGTGTTAGAGTGCGTCTGTCTGTGAACAGAGAGCTTCTGTGTGTATGCGTGTGCGCGCACTCAGTGTGATGTAATATGTCTAGTGTCGCAGCATTATGATAGTTGGGTGTGTCATAGGAGGGAAAATCAGCTAAAACTAATGGCCCATCACTTTTTTTGTAGATTTTAGTGTATATAAACAGAAAATAATTTCAGTTTCAATATTTTGCATCCTTTTGCTAGGTAAATTTTAGCGTGAAATTTATCGAAAATCTAACGTACAGCTGCATTAGTGCATTACAATTAAATAGTGAACATTGCTTTCTGACTTCATTCTTTAACAACCAAACTAACAATATTTTTTTCTGTTTCAGATTCTGATGCATTTATAAGTTGATAATATTTGCGATGGCTGCTTGTGTCAGGACGAGGAACCAAAAATCCAGCCATCTCAGTCACTATCTTGGGTCTGGGAAAGAGCTCCTGAAGTCGGAGTTGCCTACATTGAGAGATGCTTTGAGATACGGTGTTTTAATCAGGCAAATCAGTAAAAAGAACCAAAGAACTTACACAAACAAAGACATTGCCAGTGATATGACCAAAGCTGTCTTGGCACAGTACACTCTGGCTAACGCTCAGTTCAAGCCTCCAGTCATAACAAGTCAGAAGAAGATTAGTGAGAGACTGCTAGCCAGTTGGGAAAAGGCAAGAGATATCTCTCTTGGGAGACGAAAACTTGCAGTTAAGGACAGCTTTGCCAAGCAACTGGACCAGTTATTTGACATAATTACTTGCAAGTGCCCAATTGTTCTCTGTCCTGAGTTTGGATGCGATCGTGACTGTAAATCCGAGGCCCACATCTCCTGTATTTGCAAGCGTGAACTGAAGATTCCTGTGATCGAACTGGCATTTGTCAAAGCACAGAGAGAGAAGACTGGCAGTATAGGGGCTCTCATGATTTCTAGCCAAGATATTCCGGAGTCCAAGAGACAGGAGGCTGGCACAGAGAGACAGAAGAGGAGAAGAGTTGCCGAGGAAAAGAGACTTGAGAAGGCCCAGGGTGAGGTAAAAAAGGCCGATGATTGGAGTCAAGCTGATTCAGAGTTTAATGACTTCCCCATGGCTGATCCGAGTGCTGACCAGGAGAATGGTGACTTTGTCCCTAACCCAGAAAATAATGATCCCAAACCTTCCAGGCATAAGATTCGAAATAGGAAAGATATCCCGAGCATAGCTCTGGCCAGCATGCGACACCACACTGGTCTCAGAGAAACTGCAGAGATAGCAACAGCTGCCTGGATTGACGGTGGTTTGATAACACCTGATGATGTTCACCTGGTGATAGATCATAACAAAGTAAGAAGAGCTCAGGAGAAACTTGTCAGTAACCTAGAAGAGGAGTTTGATAAGGGGATAAGAGAAAATGGAATCAATTGTTTGTTCTTTGATGGGAGAAGGGATGACACTAAAGTGTTCATGAAAGTTGGAGATTCTGACAAGTTGTTCCCTGCCATGGTGAAGGAGGAACACTACTCCTGCTGCAGTGAACCAGGAGGGAAGTATTTGTGGCATTTCACTCCAGAGAAAGATGACATCAGGAAACCAGCTGAGATAGTGGCAGATAACATTGTGAACTGGCTCAGAGAGAGGAACGTAGACCAGACCCTGCACGCCATTGGAGGGGATAGCACCAACACGAACACAGGGTGGCAAGGGGGGGTCATACAGTGGATAGAGCGGAAGATTGGGAGGAAGCTGGTCTGGATTGTTTGTGACCTCCACACCAACGAGTTGCCACTCAGACATCTGATCCAGGAACTGGATGGCAAGACTCTTTCAAACAACAGATGGTCTGGTCCTCTTGGCAAGATGCTGGACTCTGCCACTGAATTAGAAATAAATCCGAGCTTTGAAAAAATCACAGTTGGCCCTCCACTCGTTGAGCTTGCACATACTGTCATTGACGACCTGAGTACTGACCAGTACTATGGTTACATGATTTGCAGTGCCATCAAAACTGGGGTCATGCCTGATAGACTTGCTTACCTGCAGATAGGTCCAGTCTCACATTCTAGGTGGCTCACAACGGCTCTCAGGTTCTGCAGAATTTGGGTCGCTCATCATAAACTGAAAGGGAACCAGCTTCACAACCTGAGACTTACTGTCCAATTCATCGTGAGTGTCTACTTGCCAAATTAGTTCTACACCAAGGTCAAGTCATCGTTCTCCGAAGGTCCAAGGCATGTTCTCTTCCAGCTTGAGCTCCTGAGGAGTCAGTCAAGGAAGGTTGTTCAGATTGTGGAGCAGACTGTGAGGAGATCTTCCTGGTATGCTCATCCCGAGGCAGTTCTGCAGACAATGCTCTGCAGTAAGGATGAGGAGGAGAGAAGAGTGGCAGTCAAAAAGATCTTGGATATGAGACTTATGAGAGGATCTGGGCATGACGAGTCAGTTGGTGACGATTCCTTCAGGGTCAGGAAGACTCCTGAAGTCAATCTAGGTGCCAAGACCCTCACTGATCTCATAGATCTGGATAACATCCAGGCTGGCAGTGAGCCCCCTCTTACCTGCAGCCTCACCAATGTTCAAGTCAGAGCTTTCCTGGACAACCCCATGCATGTCCCTGCCTGGCCCTCGCACACCCAGAGTATAGAGCGTTGTGTACAGCAAGTGAGCGAGGCCAGCAGTCACGTGTACAGCCAGGAGAGGAGGGAAGGCTACATCCGAGCTCAGGTGGTCAGCAGGGAGGTGATGAGTAGAAACAGAAGCAAGAAAGACATGTTCTCTATGGTGTGCAACAACACCGGGTCCTAGTAGTAAAACCGGTTTTTGTATTTGATGATTTTGTTTTCTAAAGGAATATTAAATTTAATAAATGTGTCAAGATCATTCGTTTCACTATTCTGGATCATTTTCATCCTAATAAATTAACCTGATACATTTACTTTACTTTAAATAAGCTATTTAGTGGTGTTGGTAAAAGGGTGGGAATACTGAATTTTCATAAGATTTCAAGTTAAAATTTACCTAGCAAAAAATAAAAACCTTTCAAATCTGAAGATATCACATGATTCTGCACATAGAACTACATCATTAATACCATGGGCCGATTTTTCAAACTCAAAAAAAAAAATTCGCCTCCGTATGACACACCCTATTATGATAGTATTACGTTGCAAACACAGCTTGCCTCCTCTCGCTTTCAGCTACCGCCGCTGGCTAGCCCTCGTAGGGAACGGGGAAGCAACTTGCATAAGTCTTCCCCAGTACACAGCCTCTTCATATCAAGACACCTGCTGTGCCTCCTCGTAACAACACAGAGTAACTGGGTGCCTCGTGGGCCCAAATTAGATCAACAGGGGATCTCGGAGTAGCAGCGGGCCCTAGAGAGACGTCGCATAGGCCCAATGGCATGTGGACACGTCCTGGTGTCTACCAACCACCGCCCTGCTGCCTTGTAGATTAACCTTGGTAGGTATAAGGCTACAGGGGTAAACCCAGAACGAAAAATCTGCGGTGGAGCCCCGCATCAGGCTGACATAACCAACAGAGCTTCAACAAGACCCTACCGGCGATACAGATGGAAGAGGTGACCGCCATGGGAATCCAGCGACTACACTGGTGGTCGAAGGCAATGCATGATGGACAGGCTACTAAGGCGAAACCCAACAAACTGGGCTATTGGCAGTCTACTGTATTGCAACTCTCCCTTTCCTCAATCATTGCAACATTTGCACCAATGGACCAGAAAAAGGGAGAGCCAAGATGTGTGGTTGAA
Source organism: Homarus gammarus (assembly GCA_958450375.1). Lineage (NCBI taxonomy): Eukaryota > Metazoa > Arthropoda > Malacostraca > Decapoda > Nephropidae > Homarus > Homarus gammarus. Next base: position 643,599 of record CAUDMG010003442.1, read on the forward strand.
GCCTGCGCTCCTGCCTCACAACATAAATCAACTCACACGCAGCCACAATCCAGCTCATCATACTGCTCATCATCATCTAAACCTCTTTACCCCCAAACGTTCTCTGGCACCGGACGAATGGCGACAGGGCCAGGCAGAGAACACTGCCGGGAGTCTCTAGTCACAACTCTGCACATGGGCGGCACAGATAAGATGTTCATTTATGCACTGGGATCTAGGCAGCAATGCCATCTGGTTCTGTCTGTTTGACTGAGCAGCCCTTTCGAGGAGCCACTCTGCTCACCCTACATGGGGAGGGGGATAGAAAAGGTGTCCTACATATAGCCTGACTAAAGAACCAACCTGACTGGGCAACCGCACCCAGTAAGGTCATCCTTATGCGGTCAAAAACACAATCATAATCACAGATCAAAACAAAAACAAACTATACATCTTCTTATGGTTGCTGCATGGAATGTCAGGACCCTTTTGGATACTGGGACAAATAAGCGTCCTGGAAGAAGAATCACCCTTGTGACAAAACTGCTTCCCAGGTATAGTATTGACATAGCAGCCATTAGTGAGTCCCGGCTCGCAGACAAGGGTGAACTCATGGAACGGGGATCTGGTTATACCTTCTTTTGAAAGGGTAAGCCTACTATGGAGAGAAACCGCATTATTGGAGATGGCTTTGCCAGGCTAACTGAAATGCCTGTCGAGATCAACAAGCGCCTCATAACGCTCTGAGTCCCACCGAATCAATCACGTCATGCCTTTTTCATCAGTGCATACGCCCTAACACTGGCTGCAGGAGATGACATCAAGGAGGCCTTTTACGCCGACCTCGACAGAGTGCTAACCTCTCTCCCCAGAGAAGGTACGGTTGTGCACCTTGGTGAATTCAATGACAGGGTTGGCAGAGATGCTGACATTTGGCAGGGAATTAGAGGGAGAAATGGACTATGCCTACTGCTCCTCAGCAAGTGTGTTGCACACAACCTCACTATTACCAATGCCTTGTTTATGCAGGCCGACAATTTCAAGGGTTCGTGACAAAACCCATAATTCGAACACTAGCATCTCACTGTTTACATTATTGTCAGGGAAAGATATCGCCGAGATGTCCTTATCACCCGAGCCATGCATGGCTCAGCTCACTGAGACATTGAACATCACCTCGTCAGAACCAAGCTTTCACTTCACGTCGCCCCAAAATGGCGAAGGAAACAATCCTCAAGAAGAGGCTTTAGCACTAAGCTTCTGGAGGATCCAGCGGTAGCAAATGCTTTCAGAGAGTAGCTCGAACATGAGCTGATAAAAAAGCCGACAACAAACAACCCAAATCCCAGTGACGAATGGGGTATTCTCGACTTCGTCATGACATAAACAAGGACTGGTTTGATGAAAAAGACCCGTAAATCAATGTACTCGTCAATGATAAACGTGATGCTTTAACTGAATGGCTGAACAACCCTCAGTCTTAGACAAAAGCTGATACCTTCTGCAAGAAGAAAGCAGCAGCCCCTCATGGACTTCGCAAACTAAAGAACGACTGGTTTAAAAATAAAGCATGTGAAATGCAAAGACTTCAGATTAACACAGGATGCGGAAATTTTTCAATTTCACTAAAACATTTTATGGGTCAATCAGTCATGGCGCAGCCTCCCTCTGCTGATCCGACCGTCACTCCTTAATTAAAGACGAATAAGGCATCCTTCAGCACTCGAAAGAGCACTACCATTTGTTGCCCAACCGAAACACCGATGTGGATGTCCTTACTACCCAGCAGGTCCTTTAGCATCCAGAGATGACCCATCTCAGTTATCCGCCATCCCAGGATGAGGTAGCTTCTGCCATCAAACAGAATGAAAATAACAAAGCCTCAGAGCCTGATGGAATCCCAGCCGAGGTGTATAAAGCAGGAGAACCTCTGTTTACCAGCCGCTTCCACTCTCTCCTGGAGAATATATGATTAAAGGAGTAAATCCCCCAAGCTCTTAAAGACTCCTCCATCGTCAATATTTATAAGAACAATGGAGACCGGTCAGACTGTGGCAACTACCGCGGGATCTCGCTGCTGTCCATAGCTGGCAAGATTATCGCCCAAGTCCTCCGAAACAGACTTCTTACTGAGGCAGAAAACTTCCTCCCAGAATCTCAATGTGGCTTTAGGCCATCACGTTGCACCACTGACATGATCTTTGCTGCTCGCAAGATACACGAAAAGTGCAAAGAACAGCGTCGTGACCTGTACATGTCCTTCATCGCCTTAACCAAAGCTTTTGACTCGGTCAACAGGGAAGTTCTCTGGCCGTTTTGGCCGCCCCTTCCAAAATTCATCATCTTTGTGAGGCAACTCAACGATGGCATGAAAGACAATGTGTTGCCCATGGCTCTCAGTCTGAGTTCTTCTCCGTCCAAACTGGGGTAAAACAAACATTTGTACTGGCACATACTCTCTTTTCCATTTTATTGGCTTCCTTCCTTACTCATACCAATTCCAATTTAGCCTTGCGGGGTGGACATCCAGTACCTGATAACGGGTCCTTTCACCATAAAACGACTCCAGACAGAAATAAATGTGTCGGAAGTTTCCATTACTGAACTTCAGTATGTAGACAACTTGACCCTTGTCTCTCAGATACCTATGCACACTTCAGTTTTGAGGTGAATATACGTAAAACTCAGATTCGCTTTCAGCCTGCCCTTGGTTCAGCCATACCACCATCCATCCAGCTTAACGTTACTACCCTTTCTACTCATTTTCAGTACCTGTCCACTACCGCGGATATCGGTGAAGAAATTCAACACCGGATCAGATGTGCATCTCAAGGCTTTGACAGACTCCGTTCTCGTATCTTCAGCAGTAGGGAGATGAAATTATCTACAAAGTTGCTCATACATCGAGCAGTGGTCCTCCCGACCCTGTTATATGGCAGTGAGACATGGGTCACTTACAGGTAGCACCTCAAGGCACTCGAAAACTTTCACCAACGTAGTATACGTTCCATCCTCCGAGTTCTCTAGGAAGACAAGAGAACAAATGCCAGTATTCTATCTGATACCAACTGTAGGAGCATCGAGGCAATCATTATCCATGAACAACTACGTTGGACTGGCCGTGTTACCCGTATGGACGACAGTAGACTGCCAAAGCAGTTACTTTACAGTCACCTAACGAATACAGTAGTAAACGTAACAATGACAGGCAAATAAAAAGGTATAAGGATAGTCTTAAGGAAAACCTGAACAATTGTCAAATCGACCCCCTCACCTGGGAGACGATTACTCTACACCATAGCACTTGGAAGAGCACCACAAGAGAAGGTGTCAATACTTTCGAGTTAGCCCGACTGCAAACCGAGGCAGATAAGCGCCAACTCCGGAAAGACGCTGCCGCTGTTCCTTCTACACTTGATGTAGCCCTCCACATGTGTAACATCTGTGACCGACCCTGCCAGTCCCGTATCGGCCTCTCTAGTCACCTCAGGGCTCCCCAACGAAGGTGACATTCTTAATAACTCATATAATTGTATCATAGTTGGATGATTGTCATACTCGATTCCGAGTGACAGCAAAGTCGTACTGGAAGAAGCTATCAGTGTCAATTTCATTCCCAAATTAGAGAAACACCCTTACTTAACCCCAGCAGAAAGAGCACTTCTTGCACTTCCATCAAGACTGGGAGGGATGGGACCTACCAATCCACAGGAAATTGCAGCCACCGAACATCAAAATTCACTTAAGCTCACGGCAGCCCTTACGGACCACATAATAGCTCAGAACGCAACAGGGGAGGTGGATACCAGTGAAGTAAACAAGATTCGTAGGTCCATTACGAAAGATTGACAGCACTGCCAAAATGATAAGTTCCAGCAATTGTTGCTGCAGGTACAAGAAAATTTGAAAAAAAAGTAGCTATAGCACAGGAGGTGGGCGCCTCGAACTGGTTAACTACGTTACAGATAAGGGCAAATGGTTTCAGTCTTAATATACAAGAATTTACAGATGTCATTGCTCTAAGGTACTCGGCCAGTAGAAAGTTTGCCCTCCCAATGTGTGTGTGGCTCTTCCTATGACCTTGATCACGCCATGGTGTGCAAGAAAGGGGGCTTCATTTGCAGGAGGCATGACGAAGTAAGGAACCTCACAGCAAATATGTTGAAGGAAATCTGCCGGGATATCATGGTAGAACCAACCCTCCTTCCATTGGATGGTGAGATCTTCCAACATAGGACTTCAAACACATCTAACGAAGCCCGTGTTGACGTCAGTGCTCGAGGATTCTGGACGCGGGGACAGTGAGCTTTCTTCGACATCAGGATTTTTTATCCCATGGCCGCATGTCACCGTAGCCTAGCTCTCGATGCTGCACATAGGAGGAACGAGAGCGACAAGAGAAGGGCATATGGGGAGAGAATTCAAAACGTTGATCAAGGCAGCTTCACTCCTCTAGTGCTCACAACCTCTGGTAGGATGGGACCAAGTGCAAGATGTTTCTACGCCAGACTCGCGGAGGTGATCTCCGAACAGAAGCAGCAGCCCAGAAGTTATGTTACAGCCTGGATGAGATGTCGACTGTCTTTCTCTCTCCTTCGGTCGGCCTTGCTCTGCCTCAGGGGAAGGCTACAGTCACTGAATGCCGCATAGATCTGCGGCTCAACTAATTCAACACAGATAGGATTGCTACTTATGTATTAGGATATTTAATATTAAGGTAATAAAATGGCGGCGAATGTGTGGCTATTGGGGGAGGCTGGAGGCCAATTAAAAAAAAAAGTAGTAGTAGTAGTAGTAAAAGTAGTAGTAGTAGGCCATTTTGAAAAAAAAGAAGTAGTAGTAGTAGTAGTAGTAGTAATCTTCGGATCTAACCCTAAGCATTGTCACCGAAGGTAATTCTCATCCCTTACGGCATTAATTGCAAATATTCTGTGTGTTCACCGGCGATCACCAAGAGAGGTGTGAGTGCTTGGCAGGACGGTTGGTGTAGGTGCCAGGTGCCAGTGCCAGTGTCGATAGGCCTACTTTGGCGGGGTGGCATCGATACTCTCACCTCTATGGGGCCAAGTGTCCTACGCTTGCGGTCGCCTCCCACAAGTAATGGTCACTTCATGTAGTGACAGCCGACCAACTGAGTATATAAAGTATATCTAATCTTACATCAAGGGCAATCATAGAAATAGTGGTTATTTCTGCCAAGAATATATAAACAAGTGGTAGGTGTGACAAGTCTTGCTCTCAGTGTATCACTCTGATGTGTGGTGCCCTACACACCTATGCACGCATGTATGCCCCTACTACTCGGATGCAGCAGTCCAGCCTGTCACCTCTCCGCCCTTTCCTCATAAGAACTAGTTTCTTCTTCTGTATGGTACCAAATCAGATGTCGGAAATGGACGTAACTGTCTCCCAAAGTGGGGAACACTGTACCGGGTAACAGACATTGTGCGTCTGTGCTAGTCAGACCAAAATTGCACTAGCTGTGATTGTGGGAGAAACAACCGACAATCTGTGGTTTACAGAAAGGGAAACAATTGTCGGAACCCACATGGCAGGGAACAGACACAGGAGGCCACAGTGGATATCGCCGGGACCCAACCGCCCCAGGATATCCTAAATGATAGCAGTGAGTCTACTCAACCAGAAAATGTAGTACCAATAAACACTGCTCCAATAGTAGCAGATGTCTGGTGGTTACAAGTGTTCCCTGAAGAATGCAGTGATGGGTAGGTAAACACCGTGTAACACTGAAATCCGTTTATTATGGATGAGAGAAATACAAGTGGTGACTCGCGTGTGCCACGCACGGCTCACACAGTCAGGCTGAGGCTGCCTTGCCATATGGCAGCCTCGGGGCGATGTTGCCACATAACGTGCAGTGTTGCCACGTGATGATATATATAAATGCTACTCGGCACAGTAGCTTATGTACAGGGTTGCTACTCGGCACAGTAGCTTATATACAGGGTTGCTACTCGGCACAGTAGCTTATATACATAATAGGGTGTGTCAATTTTGTCAACATGTTAAAAATCAAATTTGGTAGTCAAAATATTGTGCCTCTTTATGTCTAAACTTGAGATTAGCAAACAAAAATGAATTGAAATAACCCTCACCTACATCAATTATACCTTAAAGTTTCAAATATCAGTATTTCAACAAATTAATGAGACTTGATTAGAATTATTCACTTGATATTAACTAATCTCATGAAAGCATATGGATTATGGAGTATTTTATGGTTCTATAGCTTGTGTACAATATGCATGTCAGAACATGAACATGAACAGGCTCTCCGTGTGGGACAGTTTAATTCTTGTTTTGACTTGTACCAAGCGTGAGGATAAGGCGCCCGGCTCACTCTCCTTCTAGATATCATAGACGGTGGTTTGCTCTCATTGCACTTGCACCTACTCTACCAGACGAATTCTACATTTTAATTATTGTAAGTAGGGCATATTGGTTGTCGCAGTTACTTATATCATTGTATAAAACATTATGTTCTAAGAAATTATTATGTTATTCCTGTTACAGCATTTTTGATAAACAAATTGATGTTTTTTGAAACAACAATTGAATTATGAAACATTGAAATATTTTTCTATTTGTCAGATAGTGTGAAGATGTCAAAATTGAAGACAAGAAGTCAGTTGTCAACCCACTTGAGCCTGCTAGTTGGTAAAGGGAAGGAGCTTCCTGTATCAGAACTTCCAACAGTGAGAGACATGCTAAGATTAGGGTTACTCCTTCGAGAAAAAAATGCAAAGGACAGAAGGAACTATACAGATAAAGAACTCATAAATGACATGATAGTCCCTCTTCTGCATCAATGGACAAAAGCTAATGCACTATTCAAACCACCTGTGATTAATCAGTGTCGAACTATTGAGCTAAAACTAACGAAATTATGGCACAAAGCAGTTGAAACATCACTTGGTAAAGGAAACTTGGCCAGGAAAAATGAATTTCTGCACACACTTGATACTCTGTTTGACATTTTGACCTGCAAGTGCTCCATACAATTATGTTCTGAATCCAACTGTTCTCACTCAAGTAAGAGAGAAAATAATTCCCACATTGATTGTGGTTGTCCTCGTGAAAAGAAGATCCCTGTTTTAGAGCTTGAATTTATAAAGGCACAGAGGACAAAGGCAGAAGGCCAAGGAAGTATGCAAATGGGTTCAATAGATTATTCAGAAACAAAGAAGCAGATTGCTAATGCCAAGAAAAGAGAGCAAATCCGAGAGAGGGAACAAAAGAAGAAAATGAAGAGTGAAGAAGCCATCCAAAGAGAGGAAGAGCTGTGTCAAGATGTTTATCACTTCTTTGATAGTTCTTCTGATGAACAGGAAGCAACATCAGATGATAGTTCCAAAGAGCCATCTGAACCTTTACCAAAGAAAATGAAATACAACACAAGAAATATTTCAAACATTGCTTTAGCTAGTATTCGCCACCATGCTGGACTTCGTGAGGCTGCAGAAATTGCAACTGCCGCTTGGATAGATGCAGGCCTCATCAGCCGAGAGGGTGTATCTTTGGTGATAGATCATAATAAAATTAGAAGAGCACAAGAAAAAATAATGAAGGAAATATCTGATCAGCATGAAAAAGATTTAAGCGAGGGAGGGCTCTCCTGTCTTTTGTTTGATGGAAGAATAGATGACACAAAAGTTTTGCTAGAAGTAGAGGGAGTGAACAGAAAGTTTCCAGGTCTCATCAAAGAAGAACACTACTCTGTCTGTTCTGAGCCTGGTGGTCGGTTTTTGTTTCACTTTGCTCCCGAAACTGAAGTAGAAGGGAAGAAACATGCAGAGGTCATTGCTGATCATATTTTATGTTGGGTTCAGGAGAGAGGACTTGGCAGTTCACTGCAGGCTGTTGGTGGAGATTCAACTGCAGTGAACACCGGATGGCAGGGGGGTGTAATGACGCATTTAGAGAAAAAACTAGGAAGAAGACTTGTTTGGATTGTATGTGATTTACATACAGGCGAGCTACCTCTTCGTCATCTCATCCAGGAACTTGATGGTCCTACAAAGAGCAACAACAAGTGGTCAGGTCCCCTTGGCATCATGCTGGATGAAGCAACACAACTAGAAATAAATACAACCTTTCCAAAGGTCGAAGTTGGCCCTCCCCTTCCGGCGTTGTCTGAAGGAGTCATCAAAGATCTCAGCACAGATCAATCCTATGCTTATCGTATTGCCCAAGCAATAAGATCAGGAGAAGTGCCTCAGTCATTGGCTCTCTTGGAGATTGGACCTGTCAGTCACAGCCGTTGGTTAACTACAGCTCTTCGTTTCTGCAGGATTTGGATTTCCAAACACGAATTGAAGGGCAAAGTGCTGAAGAATTTGAGGTTAATTGTTGAATTTATTATTGGAGTTTATCTTCCCCAGTGGTTTAGTGTGAAACTTAATCCTATGTGGGTGGATGGGCCCAATCACCTGTGGCAAGAAGGTCCGCTTGGTATGCTCGATCAGAAGCAGTTTTGCAAGCAATGCTTTGCAGTCAATGTACCAATCTCCGAACCGAGGCTGTAGAAGTCATTCTAAAGATTAGAGGAACGCTAATAGATGGCGACCAGTTGGGAGACTGTTCGTTTCATTCAAGAAAAGTTCCCCCAATAAACGTCAATGCCACCAAATTGTCAAAATTGGTTGACTTGAGTTTGGAAGTCTTAGAGCCACCATTGACAACAAGTCTAACTAGCCAAGAATTGAGAAACCTTAAAGAGACTCCAATGCAGGTGCCGAAGTGGCCTTCCCACACTCAAAGTGTGGAGAGATGTGTGAAAATGGTCACAGAAGCAGCGAGCCATGTTTACAGCCACGAGAGGCGAGAAGGTTACATCAAAGCACAAATAGCAAGCAGACTACTGATGACAAGAAACCAAAGCAAAGAGAGTATGAAGGCATTGGTTACTTTCAAATAGACTACGGATAATAAAATATAATAATTTGAAACTTGAAACAGTAACATGTGTGCAAACGCTGGTTATGTTATAAATTCACAAATATGTACATCTAAAAATCCATTTGATGTAGGTAGGACTTATTATAAAAAAAAATTTATGCCAGAATATTGTTTTGCATGCTTAAAGACTACAATAAATTGCTACCAAATTACTCGATTTTCAATTTAGCCAGTTCACCCCCTAAATTGACACTCCCAAATATACACCTTGTTTTGTACTTATCTTTAGTCTTTACTCACCCCTGAAGATGTGAATTACACGAAAGCGCTTGGTGAACTTCGTGTTTTCATCTTTCCTTGTGGTTATCAGCATATACCTAGATCACGCGCACCTACAGTGATTTACTTGCATATATATATATATATATATATATATATATGTATATATATATATATATATATATATATATATATATATGCAAGTAAATCACTGTAGGTGCGCGTGATCTAGGTATATGCTGATAACCACCAGGAAAGAAGAAAACACGAAGTTCCCAAGCGCTTTCGTGTAATTCACATCTTCAGGGGTGAGTACAGACTAGATAGAGTAATGCAGAACAAGATGAATATATACAGAGGAGGGTGAGACCAGGTCCACAATGGTCAGGTAATGACCCTACTAATCTTTAAATGGCACACAACGGTTGGTGGTTGGGTCAGATGGGACAGTGACCCGCCCTCTCACCTGATCACAAATCTTCTTAATTACAAAGTTGTCCAGCTTGTACATACCGTTACTCAAATTCATGTTGAATGCTTCGGTATGTTTAATAAGACTAGATTCTATGATGTTCCTACTATCAATTGAATTACATGGTAATATTGAGGAGGCATTATCCCAGTCAATGCAATGCTTGTTATCCCTCAAATGAACAAACAGAGCATTGGATTCCTGGCCTGTCCTGACACTGTATTTGTGTTGTTTAATTCTAGTTACAAGATCTTTACCTGTCTGGCCTAAGTAAAACATATTACATTCCTTGCAAGGAACTTTATAAATGCAACCAATTGTGTTGTTGGGGGAGTTCTTGATTAACATTTGTTTAACAGTGCATGAGTTTTTAAATGCCACATTGACGTTCCAAGATTTTAGCTGTGCCGGAATGTGTGAGAAATTTTTGTGAAATGGTAATATTAAGATATTCTTATGGTCATGGGTGGGCTTGGGATCAGTTCTATAAAAAGTTTTCTTAGTAATGTTTAAGCATTTATCTATGAAAGATCTAGGGTATTTAAGGTTTGAGCCAATATTATATATATATTTGTATTCCTCATCGATGAATTCCGGACTGCAAATTCTCAAGGCACGTAAAAACATTGTTGTAAATACTGACTGTTTGACTTTATTATGGTGGGCAGAATAATAATGAATGTATGAACACACATTGGTTGGTTTTCTATAAATACTGAACTTAAAAGTGTTACCTATTCTGTGTATCAGACAGTCTAGGAATGGCAATTTACAGTCTTGCTCTAATTCCACAGTGAATTTGATCGAGGGGGCTAAGTTGTTAAGTTGTGGTAGGAAAACTTTTAGGTCCTCATTACATGGCCAGAGACATAATACATCATCAACATATCTAAACCAGACTGCTGAGGGTGGTAAAATATTACTTAATAGTTTCTTTTCAAAGAATTCCATATATAGGTTGCTTAATACAGGTGAGAGTGGATTACCCATTGCCATACCAAATTTTTGAGCATAATATTCCCCATTGAATTCGAATTTGCAATCCTTAATACATAGTTTGATGAGTTCGATGAAGTCATCTTTCGAGACGGGCAGTGAAATGTTATCCAGGGAATCTATGAGGAACTCTAGTAAATCATCAACTGGGACCTTTGTAAAAAGTGACGTTACATCAAAGCTGACCAGTTTAAAATCATGATTAATGTGCAAGTTATTGAGTTTATCAACCAGATCCATATTATTCTTGATATTGGAGTTAGAAATGTTGCCAACTAGGGGGTATAGTAAAGAAACTAACCATTTAGATAGTTTATAAGAGATTGACCCAACAGAGCTAATGATGGGTCTTGCTGGGTTATTGGGCTTGTGGGTCTTGATTAAACCGTACATGTAAGGCAGTGGAGGGGACGTTGAAGTAAGATGTTTAATGAGAGTAGCTTTGCCTCTCAATAGGGACTTAAGTTTTTTGTTGAACTGGGTGTTGACAGTGTTGAGAGGATTATTTATGAGTTTAGAATATGTTGTAGTGTCACATAAAGCAGATGTCACTAAAGCAGATAAAGCCAACACAGTAGTGATTTTAAACAAAGATGACTATATCTCAAAAATGAATGACCTTTTATGTGACACTACAACATATTCTAAACTCATAAATAATCCTCTCAACACTGTCAACACCCAGTTCAACAAAAAACTTAAGTCCCTATTGAGAGGCAAAGCTACTCTCATTAAACATCTTACTTCAACGTCCCCT